>NW_011626454.1:0-7500 GCF_000204515.1 Acromyrmex echinatior
TTTGCAGTTTTTGGCCGTCCTTCACGTTGATCATCTTCAACTGATGTACGGCCACGTTTAAACTCCGCTGCCCATTTTTTTACTGTTGATAGCGAAGGTGCAGAATCCTTATACACTTTCACCAACTTTGGATGAATATCTGACGGCGATAAACCATCCAAAACGAAGAATTTGATGACGGAACGGTATTCAAGTTTATCCATTTTTTAAAAAGCACACAACATGTCAACTTTAAACAGCTGTATAAAAGGAGCCACCTGTCTCATCATATGACCATTTGGTATTTGCTTTTGTAACATGTGTTACAACTTCACAAAACAGTAATTTCATTTGTCACAGTACCATCTATGGGTTAGGCCGAGAACTTTTCACCTTGCCCTCGTATATATATTGCTTGATAAATTAATTGTTGAGTTAATCGGAATCAATCAAGGTGACTGTAATTTAATATTACGTTATATATGTATACATATACAATGCTGGATTATTATATATATAATATGCACATTTGTGGATGTGACATACATAATATACGTATATTACGAGGAGTCCCTTCGCTCCAACGGTATGTTTGTCGCGAGCGCATACAGATGTCGGTTGTCACTTTGTCAGTCGTCAGTCGCCCGGCGGAGTTCGACGCGGATGGATGTGTGATATCTGAACGTTTCGAGCCATCTGCTCCGCTCCGCGAAGCACCGGCAAACTGAGCGTGCCGGCCGCACGGGAACTCATATCCTGGACACGCCGTATCTTCAACCGGCGTAATTCGCCGACTGGATTGTCATCCGGTGAGCAGGATTCTCGGAAAAGCGAGCTATACTTACCCTCCGTCTCTTCAACGTTTTCTCATTCTATTCATCACTCAAGTATATAGAATAGCGAGACGAAATGCGATTTTATGTCAGAATTGTTCGTTTTCATTACGATCACTGTAAACATTTTTTTAGTATCATCAACAAAAATTTGAAAAGCATGGATCAACTTTATTCGCGTGTCTTTTATTCTTTATAGAATTGCTAATTAGGAATAGGTACGTCAATGTGATTTTACAAATGCTTCGAAGCACTTCTTTGATCAGTCAATTCTTTCTTCTGATTAATGAATCAAATGCTTCAAAGCAATTGTAGTGAGACTTCGAGTGTTTCGTTTCACGTATGATGTGAAGATTTATCATTTTATCCTGTACACTGAATATAAAAAAGAATAAAATAACATATAATATTATATGCATTGTACGTGGAAATGGAACGCATCCTTTGACCGCACCCTAGGAGAATTGTATACTAAAACAAAAGAACTGTTCATTTGATTAAATTCATTGTTTATTTAACTAAATTAATTTACGTGTCTTTATTTCTTTCGTTGGAAAATGCATGTATTTAAGTTAAATATAATATGTGTGATTAAATACATTTTTTATTGAAAAAAATAAAAGGACGAATTAAATCAATTTAGATTACAAATGATCAATTTCTTTTTCTTAGAGTGTATCTCTTTATTATTATTGTCGCTATTCGTAGATTTGTCCTCTCTGTTAAACCCAAGACTAGATGAAGGAACAAACTTCATTAAAATGCTGTCAACGTTGCGTTGATTCAAAGAGGAATTAATAATTAACAAGCGTTGACATCAATAAGTGTTGTCTTACTTTGACTTTCAAATTTTCAAAACGAGACTTCGAGCGAATTAATAAAGCATATTCTTTCGCAGGCAAATAACGGAAAATAACCGTTACGAGAGAAAAAAGATATTCGAACGCAAAGCATTGAACAAACAATCACGTACATCGTTCGACAAGAGAAAAAAAGCACATAAACTTGATTTATTCCATGCGTTAATCGCTATTAATGAATTCGGTCGTTCGAATATTAAAGGCTACATAAAATATTTAAATGCAGCGACATAATTTAAATATAATAATAAAACCAACTTCGATAATAATAAGTACATATATGTTCTATTAAAATAACGAGAAATAATATTATATCATTATTAGATATTTAATTGTTTAAAACATCAAGTCATTGGATTCGGATTTAAATAATTTCAAATTTACAATTAAAATAATATCACGAGCCTATTTAGTTTTTGGCCTCTTCTTTTTTTGATTGTTAATCGTTTAAAATATTTATATGCTTTTATGTTTAACTTTATTAATTTTATATATAGCGTACTCTGAGAAAAATTTCTGATTGAAAATAAATTAACAAACTAGGAGATTCAGATCAATTAGAATTCTAGTTGTTTACTTAGAATTATAAATAGCGGTTTTAACTAGAAAATCCTGATTTATCCAATTTAAATCAGAATCCAAATTAATGCCAGTACAGCTTTTAGTATACTAATCTAATTACAAGCGATCGAATTCGCTATAAATAAATATCGAGGAACTTAAAAAAACTTGTAAATTCAAATAAAAAAACTTGTAAATTCACGTTTCTTGAAGTGTTTTTCGTGAATATTAATTGCCCAAGCAGATTCTGATTTTCAGAATAATGTTAAAGTTTAACATGATTACTTAAAATTCATTTTTCAATCAGTTAATGATTCATTTTAACGCTATCGTCACTTATTTTTTTTAAGTCGAAGAAACACGCGATATCGCCGAGTTTATCTACCGCTATCGATCTTTCGTATCGTCGATATAACCCTCGCCATTCCCGGCTGCACCGACGAAGAGCCGGGACCGGGCATGCAAAACGATGTAACGCGATCAATTTTCGCCTCATTCATTGCCGGCGCCGATACCCTTTGTGGAGGTCAGGATGCATCCTCGATCATCCGAGACGTCGTGCACTTCTGCGGTCAATTTGCAACGTTCCCCGGCATTCGCGTCGTTCTGCATATCCAGTACTCATCCGTCACATACCTGTCATCCGAGCCCGGCGACCGAAATCCTAATAAAATTGTGTAACTTTTGCTCGCAGGTCACGAAGTATCAATCGCATGAATCTCCATCCGCGACCGTCACAGCTCGTCCGTCTTATCGGCCTTCGAAATTTAAAAAGGAAGACAGTCAATCTTTTCCAGGAAGAGGTATGATTAAACGTGTCACGTTTGCAAGCATCCCGAAAGATAACGCGCGTGATATTATGAAAAAGCATAAATGTTTATTTCTGAAGAAAGATCGGCGAAGGAACGTGTTCGAGGAGCGGTACTTTTAAGGAAGCCGAAAGTAAAAGTACGAGGGCGCTGGCAGCTCCTGAAGAAAAATGTCCACGGCGTTGTTGGCTCTCTTCGCCGTGATCCTGTGCATCCTGTTCAGGATACTGAACGTGAACAACGCGCCGCAGAAGCCTCTCCTCGTCTGCAAGGACCAGTCCTTCCTGACGACGGTGCTTAAGATCGCGCCGGTCATCGCCGAACCGTAAGTCTGAAAATTTATTTCTTACATCATTTATACAACCGACAAATCAGCTGTTTTTAAACGCTCCAGCTGTCGACGTTCAATAAAATAAGATCCTCGTGAATTTCGAACCAGGAATAGTCACAAAAGTGAGGTTAGGTTCACGCTGGACGTCCGACGATGTTCCAGCATGGGTGGACGTGTGACTCACTATCGTTACCTTATTGACTGAATATTTCATATTATATGTCATCAATGAAAATAAGTAAATTTGAAAGATATTTAAAAACACAGTCCTTAGTCTGGAACATCTTATGTCAAATTAAAAAATTATATCTGATGATAAGATTATATACATTGAATTTTTAGTTCATTGATTTATCTGTTTGATATAATGAAAAGATTATAATGATGTAAAAGGATAGGAGATGTTAATACATAGATAAAGATATAGTTTATGATTTTGTGTGTAAAAATTGTTTGATTAATGTTGGCTGAAATTAACACATAACTGGAACTAGATTCTGGTGACCCTGGAACTCTTTCTAATTTTTAAATAGTAATTGTCTGAAATAATTTATGTTTCACTATCTTATTTTTTATAATTTAAAAAAATTCTTAAAATAAATAAATAATAATAAGTAGTAGTAATACTTTATAGTGGGTTTCAAGAATCCATATATTCCTTTAGTGTCAAAAAATGTGTGTTTCTGCTATAGGTTAATTCTGCTAAAGGCTAAGGAAAAAATTATTATCATCATCATACCCAGATAGTCAATAGATCTTATGCCTGCTGTAAATTTTGTCGATAAAATATCAAAGAAATATAAAAAGATTCATCAATAGAATATAATGGCAGATTGACTGATATTGTAATTATAATACATAAAATCTGCAATTTTATAATCATTTCAATACACCATTCAAATGTCTTAAAATAATAGACTGGTTTTTCTGCTGGCAATCTACTGTCAGATTATCAAGATTGTCAAAAACTAGCATGGTAGAAGGTAAACCTAATGCAGATGTAGTTGATACGGAAAAAATTTTACTGATATACCTAAAGATTTAGCTAAATGCAAATTTGAAAATAATTTGATTGGATTATCAAAATAATTATGTAGAAAAGCATGGTGAGCAATGATCCAAAAAGTTTTTATATTCTAACAACTAACTTGATCATTCTATATAATTATTTTGATAGTCTAACAAAATTATTTTCGGGCACTTAGATACTTCAATAAAACCGTTCTTTCCGTGTAACAATCTATCATATTGTTCTGTCCGAATCTACTGAATTGCTAATACGTTGTTAATATTTTGCTGGAATAATCATCACGATAGGTATGATTTATTGAAATAAACATAAATAATGAAAAGGCTTGTCTATTTTACAAATATAATGCTATAAATAAGATTCAAGTTGGAAATTACATTTTTATTTATATATTTATTTTCATGATATTTAAAGATTACAGCAAATATATTTATTGAGATAATCATCATATGAATGGTGAAAAGGATTGTTTAATATAATCCCATAAAGACTTCAAAAATGAAAACTTTATACTATTTTTTTTATTTATATTACTTTTTATTTATATGCTTTATATGATATGTGAAGGTTTACATGTTACACGAAGGTTGTGACAAATATTCCCATGTATTAGCATTTATTTATTTAATTGTAATTGCTTCCGAATGAGTATAATACTTGTTTCCTTGCGAGAAATATTTGGGATATAGATTATTTGTTGTGAGCTTTTGTTTAAATTCATTAAGGAACACTCACGCGAATATTACGAATGACTTGTTTAAAGTGATTATAACAGGAAATAATTCGATAATACCCAAAATACTACATAATAATGCTTATCAAATAAAAGTTAGAATGAAATAAAATTCTTATCTTTATAATTTTTTTAACATTATTGAAATCATATCCATATAAAAGTTCAATCATTATTTAAACGTTTCACGTATTTGTCTGCTCAGAATAGATTCATATAGTAAAAATACACAAGATAATGTGTGGGTCATGGAAGAAAAGTAAACAAGTAAAGTTCACTGATTAATTCAAAGAAAAAAATTATGAATCAGTTTCAAAATATCTACAACATTTCTTTAGTGAAGTTAATGACAACGAAGTTGGAGTTGTTTGCTAAACAATTGATTGCATTTATTTTAACATCAGTATGAAACAATATTTTGTTTAAAAATAATGAATTAGTCAATATCAATTAAAGGCAGCCAGACCAATTGGTTATATTCGCAATATCTATCCGATTAAATTTTGTAAAAAAGATTTCTCAAGGCTTACTCGTTATTATGGCTATGGCACACAAAAAAGTTAAGCAAAATATAAGCAGCAAGCGAATCACAGTAGAGAGCATAAGGTTATATTTAATCAGTAGTAAACATGTTAATAACTCTAAAACTATGACACTCAAAAAAATTTAAGCAGTAAGATGTAAGCAGTAAGAGCAAATCAATTTTGAATTTGCTAATATCAAGGAGTCAAATCAGTAATTATGCCAATCAGTAGACATTTCTTTAGAAACATATTGCGGCAGTACATAATAAAACAGGCAATACATAACAGTACATAGCAATATATTAATAATACTTGGCAATATCGTGCGCAATAGATGGCAATACATAGGAAAACAATACTAATAATATAATAGCAATGCTAGCATTAAAGTGTATTGTATTGCTATAATTACATTTTTTTTAGCTCTGGTTGACTGACCTCTCGGCTGCTTACGTGCTTACTGCTTACGTTATTATCTTATGACTCTGTGATTTCCTTATTGCTTACGTTTTACAGCCTTGCATTTTATTTTGCGTGCCATGGCCTTTATTATCTCAGATTGTCATGTCAGAAGTGAGACAGTACAATATAAACTATGCAAATTATGTTTGAATAGAAATACATTTTAATAAAATATTTGCAATTGATAGAATAGACTTATCAAATATATCAAAAACTCTATCTTCTTGTTTTCGGGAAGAAATTAAATTATATTTTATTTCTATGTATTATTATTTTGACAATTTGTGCTGTGAACATAATTCATTTCGATTTTAGTTTAATTAATTTTCAGGTATATGATTATTTTACAAAAAAAAAATTCGATATATTTTGCAAGATCAATTTTATCGATTATGTTGTTTTTATAATATTATTTTAAATATATATTTTTGCATATTGTATATTTTGCAAGAATTTTTATTACGTATTTTTTCGCTTCGAGTTGCGATAATATAAGATAGTAATGGTGATTGAACAAAAATTTTAGACTATTGAAAATTTTAGGAAAATAATTATTTTTAAATAATATAAGAAAATCCTAGAATTAAATCTATTTAATATCGAATACTATTTAATATTCATTTAATACAGATTAATATTCATAATATTCATAATACAGATTAATTGGTGCAGGTTTTTAACTAAAATATGAATTTTGTTTTATCTCATAAAAAATTATGTATATATTCATTCATGCGATCCCACGGTGTACTCGTTTATTTATCCGGTATGGGATGCTACGCAATCAGCGCTTCCATGTCAAAAGAATAGCACACGTCGGCTAATATTTTTATATTATCACATATGTACTTGCACGTGTATATGTACGTATAAGTGTGTGTGTAAGGTATGTTGTAAAAATGCGTGTAACGCAAACTGTATCACTCACGATAACATTCTGTACACTCATGTTCGCATATCATAAATTTTTCTTCCATTCAGAAAGGCCATGCCTTGATCATATGATGCAAACGAGTAACTAATAGTATTATATCTGGTTTATGTATTACATAACACATCGCGCTCTCATCAGTCTCGCTCTTTCGTTATCTTGGATAACATGAAATATCATTATTATTATTAACAGGAACTGATTGAACTTTCGAAAAATATTTGAATTTCAACACGTGAATCTGTTTCGTGTGCCAATATAATTTCTGAGATATATCGAGTACTTTTATGGAGTTTCACCTCCGTGCGAGAGATACACAATGGAAAAGCAGACTCGCGTTGCAAACCTGTAATCTTATTAATGCGATGCAAATTAATGCGAAGCATAATTTTAAACCTCCATTAAATATATCCACCAAAGCTTATCGTAATGATTTTTTTTTTATGC
>NW_011626454.1:12500-64067 GCF_000204515.1 Acromyrmex echinatior
CAGCAAATTCGCGTGACGAACTTCCTGATTTCTTTTTTCAATGAATTTAAAAGATCGCATTTCTCTTGTTAAAAATTTTTTAAATTGAATTTTTTTTCTACGAATAAGAAGCGAGTTTTCACCGAGTCAGTTTTGCTTTGGACAATCGATATTGTTACTGCATTCTATCGATCCATTGTCGTCCAGCTTTATGCATTCCTGTTATTAAAATGCAATAGCCAATGCAATTCCATGCACTGTTGAATTAATAGTCAGTGAATTATACCGCAACTAGAACTATTATTTATTCTTTGGCAGCTGTAATTGCATATGTGATTACGTGAATAATTAGATGCTACTACTTACAATTTATGAACAGCAGTGAAAGCTGTAAAAGAGAAAGACTTGAAAGGCTTTGGTTTCAAAAAACTTATATTATGATCTCCTTTAATGAAAAATTATCGTAAATTTTGATATTGTTTGCTTCTAATAAAAATAAATATTTCTTTATCTAACAATTTTATTTTCTTGTACAGAATTCCTTTTCTTGTCAATAACCGCGAATCTTAGCACTGATTTATGTTACCGTACGAAACTAATGAAAAATATTGATCGAGAATACTGGTGTATATTCATATGTATTTCTTGAGTAATGAACAATAAACTTTTTTTCGTAAATTCATTTCATCCAGCACTTTATTTTGTGCTCCACTAATCCACACTGCGACTTCTTACTATTATCTATAAACGAATTTAACGATGCGATACATTTTTATTAATTTATCTTGTCTGAACGCTGAAATGCGTAAAAATTTATTTTCAATCTTTTTTCTGTTCTAAAAAATTATGATAATTTATAAAATAAATAAATTAAAAATGCAGATGCATTTAATGAAGATATTTTTACCTATTTTAAATGTTATTTGCATTTTAATTTTACAACAATGATTAATGAACAAATTTTCATTTTTGTACACTTGTATTTAACAATTCTTATTAGCATATTCGAATATTCAACGTCGTAATTACAAAATAATAAAAAATCGATTCGAGTGAAATTTATGTCTCAACTTTTTTTTCAACTGTTCAAAGCTCAATGTTAATAGAATACTGTAAAAAAAGTGTACATATAAATAAGGATGGAATTTAGCTCATCATGTATTTAACTTGTCTTAAGAGGGACGCAGTGGATTTAATATTTTTGAAATATTTTGAAATAATTTCTGAAATATTTAAATTAATTCATCCTATTCAATAATTTTTTGTGAATTTTTTGCTGCATTTTCTTAAATTTTAGATATTCGCTCATAAGAGAATGACAAATAAAATAATAATACGCGTGCATCATAAGATTTTATACTAACCATATTATTTTGAAGAGGAATTTTTCATGTTTCGATGAACATAAGCAAATGTAGTCGTAATCCTTGATCTGTTTTAGATATAAACCAACGAGGTTGTGGGGTTTCAGCGGCCATGTACAAACTATCGTCCACAGCATTATAGGTCGTGTTCGGTGTCCTTGGCCCATTGGAGAACGTGTGTACATCGGTCTTCCCGATGGGACCACCCTTACGTACGATCTTTATCAACCACTGACTAATGGACATGAAGGTATTATTTATAGATTAATAATAAAAATTAACTATTTTTTACAAACTAATTTATATTATTTTTTTTTAGAAAACGCTTTAATAAAAAGTTTTTCATTATTAAAAAGTTTTTCAAATTAGATTTCTCCAATTAATAATTTTTATTCCAGATGACATAACGATAGCCATCTGTCCTGGTATTGGTAACAGTTCGGAGAGCGTATACATTAGGACATTCGTGCACTTTGTGCAATGTCATGGATATCGATGCGCAGTACTTAATCACGTCGGGGCCCTTTCAAGTGTCAAGATTACGGCACCCAGAATATTTTCTTACGGTACGTGTGGCAATCGATAAAACTTATCTTACTAGGGCGAGGTGATCGATTGAAAATTGGCGGATAGTAACTACTTCCTACATCAGTATGTACACATCGCAAGAATGTTAAGTAAATTATGTAGCTATAGAAAAAACTACCCCGATAGATTCGTGAAACTTTCCGGGTTACACTGTTAGTACGTCTTACAATTGTATTCATGAATGTGATTGATATAATCGATAAAAAAATTTTTATATAACAAGAATGATGAAGAAATTGCAATCAAAATTATGCATTTATACTTCGCATTCTGTATCTTTTTTTTTAAATACATATTTTTTAAATAAAATTTTATACGTATGTTTACAGAAATGCTTTTTTTTTATTTTACAATGTGCATTTTATAAACAGGTCACACGGACGATTATAGCGCGATGCTACAACATCTAGTAGAGCAACACCCTAACACCAAAATCGTTTGTATCGGATATAGTTTAGGTGGCAATTTAGTAACAAAATATCTAGGAGAACGCAGTTCCAACAAATTGCCTAATATTATAGGAGGGATATCGATTTGTCAAGGATACAATGCTCTCAAGTAAGTATAAATGGATATTTTTGATTTACAATTAAAATGAATTGATAAGAGAAATATTATTTGCTGTACATGTTTTTCAGGGGAACGAAAATTCTATTAAATTGGCAGAACTTTAGACGGTTTTACCTTTATGTAATGACTGAATCAATGAAGAATCTTATTCTAAAACATAAAAATATGCTTTTGTCTGAGGATGTAAAACAAAGATGTAATTTGAACGAGCGAGACATAATTTCTGCTGCGACGTTACCTGAACTGGATGAAGCTTATACGAGAAGAGTAAGTTTAATTCTTTCAAACACACAATTATAAAATTTAAATAATGAATCGATTTTTATAAAATGTTTTGTTGTTTAGGTACACAATTTTAGGTCTGTGCAAGAATTGTACAAGTGGAGTAGTTGTCTCTTTTATCTAGATAGCATTACAACGCCGATGGTATTCATCAACGCGTTAGACGATCCCATCGTGCCGGAGGTGTTATTAAATCCAATCAAAGATCATGCGGGTGAATATCTAAAGTAGTTTGCATATATATGAAAATAAATAATAAATAAAAATATACTAATCTCTTCTATTTTTTTTAATTTCAGCAAATCACTTAAATACATTGTATGTGGAACTAGCTCATGGAGGTCACTTAGGTTTTTATGAAGGTGGTCTTCTGTACCCAAATCCTATAACATGGCTGGATCGAACCCTAGTGTCCCTCGTGGGATCTCTGACTCTAGCGCACGCAGACAAGGCTCTTAAAGCCTCTTAACCCAATTTAGTTTGGTCAATGTATTTATGTTATTGGACATTTATCGATATTGTGTCACACATTTTGATGTTGTGAGATCAAGCATTGTGCACCTGGTTCACGTTTAGATAATCGGAAAGATTTATAACGAGATTTATAACGAGATGATCTGCAACAAGACTGCAATGAAAATGAAAAAGGCAGATTGTAATTAATAAAAATATCTGGTACATGCTTTGATTGTTTCACGAAGTGAATAGACAGTATCTTTCATAAACAATTCAGAGGGAATAAATGATAAGCGCGACTGTAAAATAACAAACGTTTGCTCACTAACATTTTTTAAATTGAGTATAGTTCAGGAAAGCTAGCCAAATTGCGTAACTCTTTATATATAGTCATAAATAGTAAAATTTTTATTATGCAATGTGGCACAATCAAAATTAGCTTAATTATTTGAAAAAGGGAGTAAAAACGAAATGAATTTTCAATATTTTACTAAATACTAACGCTTCTTTCTCAGGGATCTTCTATAGGGCAACAAATGATAGTAGGACTTTGAATGGTCCTTAACAAGTTACTAGAGGTGCTCTGTACAAGGATTCAATAATGAATACACATTGGATGTGAGTTTAATGCAATACAGAGTTTTGTGTACTTTTCACTAAGAAAACTTGTATTTATGTACAATATGTATTAATATAAGATGTATATCGACTTAAAACATATTTATAAGCACATCTTAAATGTGTTTATTCTAAGACCAGTATTCATAATGGGTTCTTATATTTAAGATCACTTTCAATACAGTCTTAAGATGTAAGAACATGAACTAATCACAGAGCCGTATTAGAACCTTGAGACATTACTTAATACAGTCTTGAAATAAGAACGGACTCTATGAATATCGACCTAAGATTATTAGCTTTATCGATATGGAAGGCTTACCGCTGTTGTATATATATACAATAAATGATGTACGTTATTTATTAATCCGGAATTGATGATAACGTTAAATTTGCAAGGAAATCTATTCGATTAAATTCAGTATTCAAGTCTAAAATATATGTCTGAAATAAGTAAGTATACTTAAATGTATACACGAAATTTTGTAAATAATATATTTTTAGCTAAAATTACAGTAAATTACTACGAAAAGTATTGAGTTTAACAAATTCAACATTATTATTGCCGGATTAATGCAAATACTAGTTTACAAGGTTTTGTGCAAGAGTATGACAGCTGTTTCTAGGGTAATTTCTGACATTGAGTACGAATCTACAATTGATATGTTTCCATCTGATTTTTGAGATATAAGAAAAGACTTTCCAATATATACAAAATTTTATTGAAATTAGAAAATAAATCAGAAGTGTTGAGTATAATTTATATATATATATATATATATAAAACTTTGGAGCAATTTTACGTAGAGTTCAGCAGTAGCCACCTAATACGTTTCCGTTCCAGTATCCCTGTTAACGTTTCAATTATCACATTCTAGTGCAATGTTCGCCTTAATCAGCATTTGTCGCATCTAAATTATTTGGAAAGAATTGGATGTGAATGCAAAAAAAATATAAATTTTTACACATGTATGCAATATGAGACAATACTATTTCATAATAATTTTTTAATAGGTCTGTTTTAACGGTACTACATCAACATACTATGTCTTAAAAATTCGATTTAATGGATTGTTTTTAACAGCAGATTTGAACTCAGCGCTCCAAAATACGTTAAAAAAGTTGTTCCTTCCTTGCACTAAAAATTATTTAAAATTTGTAAACTGTAATTTGTTTGCATTGTAATATGCAAATTTATTTATAATATCAAATAGAAGACATCTTTATCATGATCAAAATGCGATTGTATCCGCATTTGGATAAGTGATATATATTACTTAATTGTGCAGATATTAATCACTGTGAAGTACATCATGTGTTGAATTATTTTACAGTATATTACAATATATTTGTTAATTATTTGATTTAAAGTGTGTTCTTATTACTATGATGCAATGATGCAAATGTACAATAATTGTATTTCATACATTGTGTTTGTTCACGAAGTTTAAGTTTCATTAAATTTTAGTCCAAAATTGTATAATATAACAAATTAATACTATATCAAGTGATTATATCGTACATTTACGTCGTGATAAAAAGTACCAAATATTTCTTAATTTCCCATTTTATACTCCATATTGATAAAGTTAATATACAATATGTAATAATTTCTGACGTCAGATAATATATTTCAGTTTGTAGGTTTATTAATATGTCTGTATCGATCTTAAGATTTAACTGATATTTATTTTCTATTGTAGTTTAATGCTAATAATTTCTTAAACGGTACTAATGATACGGACGATTTCACGTTAAATTAGGCAGCAAAGAAGCGAATATTTTAGTTCTTTCTAAACTTATTTGCATTTGTATATAATATATTTATGTAAAACTTTAATGCCATAATGATAACGCTTTCTGAGATATCAAACTTTGCGTATTTTGATATTACAATGTTTTTGAATAACGTTTCCAAAAACAAAAAAGATAAAAATTTCAATTTAATATATAAGATTCAAGGACCAATTAATCGACTAAAAATGCATTTATTACAGGATAAATTTTTAAATAACATTTATTATTTAAAATATATTTATTATTTAAATAACATTTATTATTATTTAAATATATTTTTTTAATAATAGTTCTTTCTTCTAAAGTTATTTTCTTTTTTTCTTTTATTAAATTAAAATAATATTTCTTGATTTAAGATAAGTCTAAAAAAATTGTGTTTTAAGAATCTTCTTTTTAAATAATTTAATGTAATATATGTAATCTTGTGTTAAAACAAAGTTTACATGATGCTTTTTTAACAAGCAGCATAGTCTTTTAATAAATGAAAAGTAGCAGTTAGAGAAAATTTAATTTTATAAGTTATATTTTTTCAACTTCTAGTTGTCTAAAAAAATATAATTCATACTATTAAAATAATCATAAACCATATATCTACAAAAGCTCATCGGATTAACATTCTAGTAGTATAAGTAAAGGGTTATGAGCTAAAATACCAAAGGTATTCGAGCAATAAATTTGAAATATATAATTATAGAATTAAATTTTTCTTTTAACTGCTAGTGTTCGCTAAAAGACTAGTTACTAGTAAAACAGCATTGTAAACTTTGCTTAATAATTAGTAATATATAAATCATGCAGTTTTTTATTTCTTAGCGAAATTAAAATAATATAGTGTTGGAATTTACCTAGTTGCACATTTCGCCGATTTTCAGCTTGGCATTTAGGCTGCGCGCGGGTTGATGAAGTAAGGAGCAAAAACCAAGTTGAAAATCGGTCAAAAAATGCAACTAAATATCAACACTGAAGTAATATAAACAATTTAAATAAATTATGTTCCTGTTCTTTGTTTTTTAAAACTATTTTAAGTTTTCTGCTTTCCACACTTTGATTTTTATCATGACATATCTTCTTCTCTCATTTTTTCTTACTCTATTACAAATATAAATATTGTACCTTAAATAAATTTTGATGTGTGAAAGTATAATTTTGTTTGGTTTAAACATGTATTAAAATTCCAATTATTCCACTTTTCATGGAATTATTACTTATGCTATGATTTATAGCTGAAAGTAATACTTCTGCAAATATCTTTCCAATGAAATACATGTATGCAAAAAGAATTGTTTTTTTATTTTTATTCAAAACTAATTTTTTTTATTTATCTGATTTACTTTTAAACATTTTGTTTCCTTTCATTTTAGAGTTTGAAAAACGCTAAAAGTTATGCAATGAAGAAAATATAACATTTATTAGATAATTCTAAATATTTTAAATAATTTTTTAAAATAATTATTTGAAAAAACTTGTCAACTAAAGACAGTTTACAACAAAATTATTTTTTATCAAATATTATCTTAATACACGAACACTTGCATGCATAAATAAAGAATAAATGCATAGGAATACATAATCTTGTATATTTAAAAAAACAACATACGATATAAAATTACAAAACTCAGAAGAGAATGTAAAATGATTAGAATAATTAGCTCTACCTTGTATACAACAATCACGAAATCCTTTTCACACGAATTACTTTTTATGTTATTAATGTTGATTATTGTGTGTACAATATTAAATTAATTAAATTTTATTTATTTTTTAAATATTCTCACTTCTAATTCTTTATTTCGACTTATTTTCACAAACTGAAAAAGATGTATTTTTGAAACTTGCAGCTTAAACTTAAAAATTTGATATTTTTTAAAAAACACTATAATTACAGCACATTGAAATGTATTATAATATACAGGATATTCTAACTTTTTGATACATCATTTGTGGGCAGGTAAACCGGACAAACTAAATAATCAAAAAGTTTGGAACATCCTATATACTATAAGCTTCAATATTATAATGCAATTATCTCAAATTTTGAAAAACAAAATATTCTCGTTCACTTGTTCTTCTATTTAACGTGAAATCATATATGTACAGTCAGCAATTAAAAGGTTGCAACGCTTTTTTTCGAAGAGTTTTGGACTGCTCATTAAGCGCGATTAATTCTTATTTATCAATTCATAAGTAAGAACCAATCATTCGGTAAAGTAAGTTGTATTCCGAAATCCATTTGAAAATAAATCTTACAACCTTTTAGTTGCGATCTGTATAATTTTTTAACAGCAGAATAAAGCTGATCACGTTTCTGCTTAAACTATTTATTTTATACAATAAAAAGCGATTTATATAAGACCAAATTGAGTAATGTCGTAGATTTGAATATTTATTTTCGTGGTAATTAATTCAGTGGTAATTTATTCAGAAAATTCCAATCTACAATATCGGAATAATGTAAACATTTATATTTAGTATGGCAAATCAAATATTTAAGCTCTTTTTAATCACTTGAAAGCAATTTGCATAAATAAAAAACTATGATACTATTATATGTATAGTATCAGGTATCAATAAATAAATATCAGACATACTTATAAATTTTTATTTGTACAATTTTGAAAAAATAACGAAAGAGACAATAAGCCTTAAAATATATAAAATTGAATATTTTTTATCTACAAATTATTCTCGATTTTTGGATATGTAATGTATATTTATTTCTTACTGATATAAATATATCTTTGCAAAATTCGATGATACAATTTTCTCTTTATTTATAAGCATTTTCCACTTATTTATACTAAATTGATCTTGATACAAATGTACACACTAATAATATCATACATTACTCAAAATGTAAAATTAATATTTTTAGCGAAATTTAATATATGTATTGAATGTTACAAATGTGTTATGACTTATGAATGTTTGATATTGATGTTTGTTGTTGACATATATATGTTACAACATGTACATATATATGTTACATAATTTTGAATGTCCAAAAAATCATAATAAATGCAAATTTCTTTAGCAAAAATAATTCTACATAATGAGAAAAAATAAAAATGTACAAATTGAATTAAGAACTGTTTAGAAATCAAGGAACAATGATTTTGCATATAATTTCATTATTAAAATTTTATCTTTACTGCGACTGATAGATGTAATTTAAAGTAATTATATCAATTTGCATAACTAAACGATTTTTCACATTGATCAATTCTTCTCTATGTTGTGATAAACAAATTGCATTTGGAAGTGAATGGAAAATATGTTACATTTTTCTAACTATCATATTATTCAATAGCGACAATTTTGTTTAACAAAATGTATATTCTGATTGCAATTACATGTGGCTGTATGTGAGATTTTATCTTACATATATATGTATATCTGTATACGAATTCTAGAATGTAAGGGAATAGAGAAAAGATCTATTTGCTGATCGCAAGACTTAAATCGAAGCACATAGGATGATTTTATTGAGCTTGAAAAGAAATTTGTTATTTTATCCTACTATTTAATATCAATTATTGTGTATGCGATTATATGCGATTCTTATCAAATATCGTAATCATCAGTACACAGTTGCAGACGTTGTTAAATTCCACGAAAAGTCATATCTTCTTTTTTTAAAAATTTTTTAATAACGCATAAAATAACAATATTAAACAAATACTACACAATTACATAAATAAAAAGTATTTACGAAAGCGAATGCTTTTAAATAAATGAGTGCAGCTACATATTATTGCATCTTGATTTTAATTTCGACAAAAAGACTGACATAATCGGAAAAATTGATTAATATATTTGAATAATTATATACATGTACATTATATATATTAATTATCTTTATTAATTATTATATATAATTATAATGAAGAATTCAATCAATTTTCTAATGACAATTTACATTTCATGAGAGCATTTTTGAACTACTTATGTGCACTTGCGCAACACAAGCAACAATCTGTTGCATTTTTTAAGATTGCAATATTTTATTTATAAGACGACGAATGATATTTTTAAATAAGCGTTTAAAGACCAAGTTTGATCTGAGGCCATTACTTTTTCGAGTGTCACATAAGGATATCTCTTTATGTTATTTGTATTTTGTACACGACATTCAGATGAAGGAAGATAATTATGAATATGCGTAATATATGTAACTCGGATGCTTCTCATTCGAGATGCTATACGTAAAGATAAATCTCGTTAAGTTACGTACACGAATGTAGATTATTTTGTATAATGACGCAATATAAATGTTGTGTGACATAAAGTGTGACATGGAATAAGTTTTGCTTATTATTATTTCCCTTTTACATTTATAATTACATTTAACATGTATTCAAGGATATACTTTTGAATTAAGCAAATTTTGAATTAAACACGGCATAGAAACACTATTTTTTTAAGGAGTGCATGCCTATAATGCCACGTATATTGTACATAATGAGATACTTTTTCTTTATGAATTCCAGAATACATAAAAGTCGCGATTCACTGAACAACATTATGAACCAATGCAATGAGTAGTCCGTGACTCTTCTTTTATGCAATTTGAAATTCCTTGAAAGAAAGTGCTCCAATTCTAACACCGAGTGTGTGTTAACACGTATTTTATAAATAGACTGCGGACATTTATGCAAAATACTTAACTGAATATTAATCATCAGACAGTTTTAGCAGTCGATCGTTGTTCGTTAAAAAATTATTAATTTATGCAAAGTATTCAGTTAAGTATTTCAATTAAGTCTTTTCGTCTATTTTCTCTCATTTCTAGATTCAGTAATTATCTTTTTGTTGACGGTTTACTTCGAAATGGTATTATATGCAGTATATGCTGTTTAAATTGCGGAGAGAGACTTTTTATTGCAATTCATATAAATATATCAATTTTTGTATCAAATTTATGATGAGTTTTGTCAGTAGACACTTTTGTCTACTGACATATTTCTGGCAACAGTTTGCAGACATCATCAGATATTACAGACTCTGTGAAACTTGTTATCTTTCTGTCATTAGAAATTGATAGCATATTTTGCTTAAAATCTATTTCTGCAGACATGGACAGACTATCTGGAATCATATAAATAACTTGTACTTGATATATACATAGAGATTTTATGTTAAAGATCGGAATTGCTCAAACAGACAGCTGTTGATAATGAAATAAAGTCTCTTAATATAAGACAGCGTGTAAATAACAAATTTTTTCTAATAAATAAGCCGTCAGTATCTTGTATATCCTTTTATTTTAAAAGGCTATTGGAGTTATAATATAGAATTTTCTATAGAAGAATTTATTTTTGATCATAACTCATGTCTCCTCATTTTTAAAAATGAATATGTGTTATAAATATACGCGCCTGATTCTCATTTATTCTTAACATTCGATAAATAACAAGGCTAAAATAATATATCATGCACATCATGCGTGAAACGGAACGCAGTCTAAATTTTTTGCTTAGAGGAAGTGCTAAGAGGAATTCCCCGCTTATTGGCAGAATATTTATTTCTCTCTAGTTTATTATAAGAATTGTTTATCAAATTGTTGAAATGCGTCATAAGCAGGTGTTTTTTTTATAGAGCAAGCATATTGAAATTATGTCAATCAGTAAATTAATTTTTCATATTATTACTTTGATAAAATAGACAGAAATGAATATTTATAATGATAATGAATACTATAACGAATTTTTTCTACAATAATGACATTGCTGTGTTAATAATATATTAATATATATAATGCATTGATATGACCCGAGCGCTAAGTTTTTTCTTTATTATTCAAAGAACACATAAAAGTCAACAAAAAATCAAAATGATATCAAAATGATTTTATTTTGATGTTTAATCAAAAGTCAATAAGCAGTTAAATTTTGTAAAAACCATCATTTTGACAAAGTCAAAGTAAGTACGCCATTTTGACTGGAATGATTCCTAATGAGCGTTATGAACGTTAAATGGAACGTAGCCTAAATAATACATGAAATGTGGTCAAAAATGAGAAAGAGAAAACATAAAGAGATAGAAATTGGCCGTCTTTGCATTCTATTTCTTTCATTTTTGTCAATCAATTTTATACACATAGAGTAGCATCCATGCTCTATGTCTTTGAATATTCGCATTTAATTAAATTTATTTATATTTATTATTTATTTATATTTTTAATTAATTTTACTTTATTACGCATTTTATATTGCTTTATATTAGCATCTTCTATCTTATCGTCGGCATATAACTTATATTTGCTTTAGGATCATTATGATAATTTATTATCCGATGCATGTATACCTGACTAGGATTTATATTCTTATTTTTTCATCACGGTAAACCGAGAGTAGATCACGATAGATAAACATTTTAGAAACAACATCTTTCTTTATGATAGTAATCTAGTATTGATTGCGATTGATCTAGTATTGTTTTGGAATTTATCTCTTAGAATAATTTTTATGTATTATAAAATATATTTATACATTTTTTGTAGTTTTATTAATGAAAAATATGGAAAAAGAAATATTTAAAAAGAAAGTATATATCTGATTATTCATAATGTTTTTTTTTTTGTTCTATGGGTGGATTGTTCCACCTTTCGGTAAATTTCAGCTGATTGTAAATTCGATAAATTTAAGCATTCTTTACCATTACTTCATTTTTTCAATACACATTAATCAGATTTCATTGTCTCATTCTTTTAAGATTGATTGTTCCATCTTTGATAAACTATGTGATTTATCTACTAGATAAATAAAAAAATAAAAGCAGAGAGAATAAGAGAGTAAGCTTATTCCCTCTTTTGGTAAATTTTACCTATGGTAAATCTGATAACCGCGCATGTAATTGGATAATTTTGCTACTTACCCAACAGGTAAAATTTACAGATTCATCGATTGATTGAAATCGTTTTTCTTCACGGCGCGACGGGGAAGGAATTTAAAATTGGCAATGAAGAGTGAATTCCAGATCAGTTTAATATCTATAAAAGCGATAAATATGCCAACTTTGTACACATTCGCTAAATATTGACCTACATTCAATATGAATAATTATTATGTACGTTATGTGCATACATAATATTTATTAATGCTGGCGAACGTTAGCCATATCACACTTGGAAGTGCATTAATAATAAGTATCAAGGATCGTAAGCATTCTTCATTAAAAGTAGGTGATCTTTCTTATCTTTAATAATACCTGCATGAAGCCTGTATCTCTTCATACATAATATCACCGTGTTAAATATATCATTTGTAGCACGAAATTTCATTAATTACGAATAAATTTACATGAATTTACATGAAATATTAAACCGATTCACAAATCGCATATGTGGAATCGCGCATTTGGACTTCTGTCACAACGCTTGATTTATTTGGATTGATTTATATAAATGGTTAATAAACATATGTGGCGATCATCAACAACGCATATGGGTATCAATGAATTTATCGATCAGGTTTTTCCTTCTAGATATGATGGTTCCTAAAAGTCGTTCAGTGGAGATCGAGCAGCCGTGACGGTCACACAATCACGCAGAACCATAACTTTTTTGACGCTGTGGTCTCTGTGATTGCTAAGTCAAGATTTTATAACGACGATAATTCGCAGCAGTAACCACGACCATGGCTAGGATATTCTTATTCATTTTGGCGATCTTGATTTGTGGTCAAGCAACTTTCGGGTACCCCAGCGATATTACGTCATCGACACAACAACACATGCAAAAATTCTGGCAACATAAACCGTATTGGCAAATACGACGAAAGCTATTGTTGGATGAAAATCATGAGTCTCTGGGTGGTGATCTGGAACTTAGTCCCATTGAAACCAAGGCCAATGATATTCTAATGAAGGCAAAAGAACGAGAAATCTACGACGGTTCGATCCTTTCACTTATAATCATTAGTTCGCACGAACCGGATCAGTTCGCGACTGACCACCGCGTTTATCTTGTCCGCGATTAAATAAATTCAAAGAAAAGATTAATATTTAAAAATTATTTATTAGATTCTTTTTTTCAAATGAAATCCGTAAAATGTCATTCTGAAATAAATTTTGCAACATGAAAATTCAAAAGAATTTTCATTTAATGTATACATGTCATCTTTATCGCATCAATTCTTTTATGAAACGAATCATGGCTTGTATCTAAAATTCTTCTTTTTAAAGAAATTCTATGTTACAGCATACTTATATTATATTATCTAACTTCAATAATTTGATTCTTTAAATTGTGTTGAGAAATATGCGTTTTCTCAGCGAACTGTCCATATTATAAATTAATGATTTGTCAGCTACGTGTTATCAATGATTGTGCATAAACCGTGAACTACTGTGTGAACTAAATGTGAGAATATCCGCTTTTACGACGGATATGACAAATAATTTATCGAATATGATGCTCAGTGATATAATTTATCAAAAAAGAATATTTTATATATTGAACGTTTTTTAACAAAAGCACAGTCGATAAAGTATAACAGTCGATACAGTAAACCATTATACTTTTGTTGTTTGCTAATGTTAAATAAGGATAAAATGAGTCTCTGTGTTAATTATGTCTTTTATTGGAAAACGTCCATTAAAAGAAAATCAATACTAAAACTTGGCTTATAGAAGCGTAGTGAAAAAATGAATATTAACGAGGGCTTCAAAGTTTGTGACCTTGTATAATTCTAATATTTTTCTTATTTGGTTTACAATACTGGAATTCTCATATTTCTGCAGGTTTTATAACTGGTAATACCTTTTTGCCGTCGTTTAACTTTATGGAAGTGATATCGAAGATTGAGAAGTCTGAGGTATTCAAGATTCTACGCGATATGCCTAAAGGAGCTGTTCTTCATGCTCACGAATCCGCCATAGCCTCGTTTGACTATCGATTCAACAATTTGACTTATCGCAAGGACCTATACGTGTGCGATAAGAATGGTTCTGTGAATCTCAAATTTTTTAAGAAACCTAACAACGATTGTCACTGGGAATTACTGAGCACTGTACGGAAAAATCCGGCTCGGGCCAAAAATATTAATGAAAAGATCAAGCAATCTATGACCATGATTACGAAAAATCCGAAAATCGTTTACAATACCGTCAACAAGGCATGGGAGAAGTTCAATAGCATCTTTGACTCCTTAGGTTATTTATCACATCGACCGGCCTATGAGGATCTCTTTTATCGCAATCTCCAGGAATTTTATGAGGACAACGTGATGTACGCGGAAATACGAGCGACATTATCGACATTGTACGATAGTTATGACGGCAAGTCGTATGGAGCATTGGAAAAAGCACAACTCCAAAAAGACGTCGCTGATAGGTAAGATGCTTCCTTTTTTAAATTATTTTATTTCTATAATTTCAGGTGAGCATAATAAGTGACAAAAATGTAATAATTAAATATGATCTCACAATAATTTTTCTTATTTTGAAACTAACAATCTCGAGCAGTTTCTTGAAAGAAGTTATTCCGTTTTATTAATTATCCCAATATTCGGTGGCTGCGCTGAGAAATAATGCGAATGAGGTAACATAATAATGGACGCGACAGGTTTATGAAGGATCATCCCGATTTCATCGGCGTTAAAATCATATATGCGCCAAATCGTGCTGTTGACCAGAAAAAATTCGACTACTATCTGGACACATTGGCGCAGTTAAAGCAACACTTACCAGATTTTATAGCTGGCTTCGACTTGGTCGGCCAGGAAGATAAAGGGAAACCCCTCACCGAATTTGCAGACAAATTGAAAAGCGTTGATCCGAGTATTCCATTCTTCTTCCACTCCGGCGAGACCAACTGGAACGGGGAATCTACCGATTTGAATCTCTTCGACGCTATCTTGCTCAACACCAAACGCATTGGTCATGGGTAAGTAAAGCAAAAACTTAAAAAAATTAAAAAGATCCGAACTGAAACACTAATAAAGATAAATTTAAGAAGTCAAACAGAAAGTCATACAGAAAGTAATTTACTGTGTTGTGTGTGTGTGTATGTATGGAAATGATTTCCTTCCGCATCGATGCATGCTTCGCATCGACGTCGCGTAGATTGTCGAAGACGTTTAAAAATTCTCGGATATTTCGTATTTTTTCACGCACAGCGATAATACAAAGGAAATCATTTCCAGCAATTTCTATAATAAAAATGTAAATATAAATATAAAATAAAAAATAGATACAAGTATAAAATGAAATATAGATATAAGTATAAAATAAAATATAGGTATAAGATAAAAAAATGTTTATAACTTGGAAAGGAAGCCATATTTATATTTGAACCCATATTTATATGACTTTTTTCACTCTTACAATGAGTGAAATGTGCTCTTAAAGTTTGGCCAACTATTTCTATATATAACATCCTCTATATATAAATTTTTATTATATAATTGTAATAAAATGCAAAATGAATTATGATATATCAAACATTTATTTAAAATATTCCACTCCTAATTATTATAGCAAATTGATTTTAAACATCGACGATATTTCTCTATATAGATACGCGTTAACAAAACACCCGTTCTTATGGAAGTTTGCGCAGCAGTCAAATATAGCGGTAGAGATCTGTCCTATTTCAAACCAAGTTCTTGGTCTTGTTGAGGACATGCGGAATCATCCTGCGGCTAGTTTGTTCGCAAAAGGATCGCCAGTGGTAGTCTCCAACGATGATCCCGGATTCTGGGGTGCCAAGGGATTGACCTATGACTTTTATGAAGCCTTTATGGGTATTATGAGTGCTAATTCAGATCTCAGAAGTCTCAAGCAACTGGCAATGAATTCGCTGATCTATAGCAGCATGAACGATCAAGAGAAAAAGAATGCGTTGAACGAATGGCAAGTGAGGTGGGACGCCTTTGTGTCTAAACTGGCAAAATCAGCCTGATGACGACGAATCGAAGCAACATTTGCGAAAAATGCCTCTTTTTTTTAAGTTGATATAAACAAAAATAAAAGAGTATTTTCAACAAAACAACAGGTGCCATATAATTCGGCAATATATCAGAATATTTAGAAACATTATTTTAAGCGGAATATTAAAATTGTGTATTAACATTATGGAATTGTTATCTAGAATTGTTATCTAAGAATTTTATATATGAATATATTATTATGTATATGAGTTATGTATCTCATCATATTTTTTAACGATATATCTTAATAATGCATTATGTGAAAATGTTTATAATGTGCTTAAATAGATTATGCTTGTTGTGAAAAAAGTCTATTATTATAGATAATAGTAGATGGAAAAAATACCGCACTGTTATGTTTTGTATAAGAAAATGTAAAAAATGCAGAGCAAAATAAATATTATTTTTTCATTACATATTTAATGAGATAATTGATCAGTTTGATGCTTGCTGCAGGAGGTTGTAAGCCGAGTAAGAAGTCCTGCAAATCTACGGAAATAAGATATTGCATCACTGTGAAACGTTCAAAAGATATTTATTTACATATATATGTTAATTTATGGAATTGGTTTCTATCTTAACTCAAAACAAAAATAATTGTCGCAATCATTTTTGTATTTCATAAATCTCGCAATACACTTAGTGTACTCGGCGTTCGCAACGTTCGCGAGAATTATTTTGTTTTTATTTAACAATAACATTTGATAAACAACATAAATGAAGTAATTCCAGCGTTGCGAGCATCAAGTAGAACGCATAATATACATAAAATATATGTTTCACTTACTTTCATTTACTTACCCAAGTAAAAGTATTAAGAGATAACGCAAATATCCCATGATAAGAGAACATTATTCCTTTTTGACTGCTTATCATAATCAACATCAGCGATCTGCGTTCTCGCGGTGTTACCATTGTCCAATCGCAGGAATAAACAGCTGTCGCAATGTCTTTACTCTGTGAAGAAAATTCTCAAAGCATTAATCAATCGATCTTATATTTGTTCATGTGGAGATATTAACTCTATCCATTATGAGATAATATTCGAACAATCGTAAACTATTTCTTTATTGAATCATAATTTTATTTACAATATACTTTTCGCAGAGGCATGTTTAGCGAGCATTAACACGTGCATAACACATTGATGGCCAAATCCATAGAGACAGCTGAAGTTAAGATTTAATGAATTATACTTGAATATACATAGTACAAAATGCAATGAAATTGCTTTCTGAATATTGCTGCCAAAGCAAAACAAGTCATTATGATATCAAAATGATTCCAAAATGATCATTAAAAGTCACTTTTCAATCATTTTCGATTTATTTAAATGTCGTTTTGACGTTATCGTGATTTGCATTTCTGCTTGGATGCGTCTTCATAAAAATTGTCTTCCTCTACTTCTATTGACACATATCTACACAATTTTTTTATTGTCTTCGTTTTTGTTTATTGTTTTAGTTGATCTATAGATACAAATATATGTATAGGGAAAACCCGGGCAGCGCGGACATGTTAAGGTTGAGAAAAAATGACACAATTGAGATCAGAAACCATTTTTATTCTCATAAATCTCTTAAAGAATTTAACTTTGAAATAAAATTTAAAAAAATTAAAAATCTTGAATATTAATATGTCGTTTTAGTTAAAACATAAAGAAAGAGAAACCACTTTGCCCGACCCACCTGGGCAAAGCGAATGGATCACTCGAGCAATGCAAATGAAAAAAATTAGAATCAGTCTTGGAAATCGTCACAAAAATAGCTACCAAATCCTCTATATGTAGTGCAGCCTTCATGGACCCATTTAGTATAATGACTGCATTGGATCAGTCATAAACAAATCATCATACTATTACCCATTATATTTACCCAGGGCGTCCATTTTGCCCGGACTTCCCCTACTTCTGAAGCGGCAAAATTGTTTTTGCACACGAACAGCCAATTGTTTTAGCACGTTTCTGATTCTTTATTTTTTATCTTCTTCTTGCCTTTTAACTTTATCCTTCTTTACAACTGTTTTATCAATAATCGTGCTTCTTGTTACATATATTTTGTCTCTTTCGAAACTGGTCAACTTTTAAGAAAGAAAAAATAAGATAAGAAGCAAAAAGGCAATAGATAAAAAGCTAGTAACAGTGAGCACATTGTAGGTTAGATTTAAAACTTTCTAAACTTTCTATTGTCCATGTGAATGCATCTTCGAAAAAGCTAAGTTTTCATATGCCATTTATAACGATACGCGCACTTATATACCTTTAACTCAAGCTCGTTTCCGTACCAGCAGTAATAAAATAGTT
The DNA here is from genome assembly GCF_000204515.1 of Acromyrmex echinatior. The sequence continues at coordinate 31,385 of NW_011626454.1, forward strand.
GAAGCAGCATGCCGCTCAGATACAGAAACATTGAAAGAAATTCAAAGCTGAGTAGTTTCTTCTGCAAGAATTAAATGTACACATTGTCGAAAATACAATATGTAAAATGTGATTCTTGCAATACCTTTGATATTAGGAAGATACTAGTACACACAATGAGCAGACTGAAGAAGAAAAATATCATTATTGTCCATATGAACAATTCTCGTATTTTCTTTACCAGATTGCTCACGAGCAAATGATGTTTGACACATTCCACAATCGATGCGCTTGTTTCTCGATTTTGTCCGGAAGAAATACGACCGGAGTTCTTAAAACTGTCTGTCAATCGGCAGCACATCAGCTCGATCTGCGCACAAACTTGAATTGTGAAGCCGTAAACGAGACAGTCGAAGGTAACATTAAGCATTATTCCGTAGAATAGGGTCAAAAATTGCTGCAGATACGTAGCTAGATATAGAAGAGAATTTGACACGGAATATGGGATGTATGTCTTCAACGGCAAAACGCGCTCGCCTCCCTTGAGTAATCCTAGAGCTGGCGTAATCATGAAACCAAATCCAGTCATATACGATATCATCATGAACAGTATGCTGCTCCATTTAGCTGTTAAATATTTGATTTCCAGTAAATACCAGTTGAAACTAATATTTAATTAATCTTCTATCTTTTGTTTCTCTATGACAATTAGGAAGAAATTAAGAACGCACATTATTAACTCACAATTAATTTTAATTGTTTAATTTTTTTAAATTTAAATTCTATTTGCACATTTTTGTAATCCAATACATTTAATACTTCACATTAAATGAAAAAGAGGTAGAGAGAGAGAGAGAGAGAGAGAGAGAGAGAGAGAGCGATGTTAAAACACAAAATTTTACATTTACCATATTTTTGCACATTTATTAAAATTACATAACATTTAATTAACTGAATGATATTAACAGGTGAATGATATTAACAGATTTAAACAGGTGATTATCTACTGTCACTTTTAATTGTTATTAATAATCTTTGATATATATATTTATATCTTTGATATAAATTTACGTAAAACAATATGCATACAACATATGTATTTGCGAATTACTCGAATACCTCTACGACTGTGCTGTTCTATTATTAGCTTTTCTATGGAATTCCTAGGCTGACACATTTTTACACGCAGGGAATCCAACAAATCCGACAGTTCGCTCTCTCGTAGCAAAAAATTCATATATTTCACGCAGAGTGTTAAGAAAGTCAGTCCCAGAAAAAGCCCTTCGGTCAATTCTTGAACGTGGTCGCGCGTGCGAATCACCTCTATCACATCGAATATCGTAAACTCATATATCAAGAAAAAAATTGTGTACCTGCAGATATCCACAGTTTTAAATAATTGATGAATAAACTGACCAGGAAGAGAAAGGTTCGGGCATAGTAAAATTTACAAACCGATGTAAGAAACGTTTTGTATATCACACACAATTTTTATATGATATATTAATTATATGATATATTAAAAATAATATATCACACCGTATGATATATTAATTTTAATATAACTGCTTCATATGTATGACATACCTGTAACAAAAGCGCAAAAATCTGACGCATATGTTGTCGTCTTTGCGCTCTTTCCATACGCCGCAAAAACGCAGAGCCTTAAAGTTTATTGGTAGAATGTCCATATCGTCATATTATTTTTGCGTAATTGTCGAGACCTTATTCTTGTCGCGTTTGAGTCGCAAAATATCTTTGTCTTTTAATATTGTATAAGTTTGATTCTCTTCTTTTATCGGATAAAATTTCCGATGACGTTCCATTATTACGAGCTGCATTAGTAATGTCATACAATGTTGTCAACCGCACGTTAAATTTTAATATGATCGAGTCATTTCTCTCATCGGAGCCTTTCTTCAATATCGCATTTGTTTCGTTCATTGAAGAATATAAATCGTTTTTATATAGTATGCTTTTAACATAAGATTATTGCATGTCTTGCAAAATAAGAATTTGTTGAATAACTCTTCTGCTATGTAATATTAAATATCATAGGAAAACAGAGGCATAGAAAATAATAATAGACCAGCGAAAGCTATAGACTAGCGCTACATAAATGACAAACTGCATAGTCTGAAAGTAGAGAAGGTAAGAAGTTTTTACAAACTGTTCTCATTGATTAAAACATCTGTTAGGATTGAGTTTGAAAACTGAAATTTAATTTTGACGCGCAGTTTGCAGAATTAAAAATATAACATATAAATTCACAAAATCATTTAAGCACCAAAAATTCAGTGTTTAGGACTCTGCATCTTATTCTTTTTAGTGTAAAAAGTAATTATATAAAAATGTGGATTTTTTTCAAAAAGTACTGTATTACATCTTGCATCTCTTATCTTATATAAAATATAAAATATACATACAAAGTCCATTTTAATTTTTTACAATATATGTGATGTATTTTAATCAAAATTTGCTGCAGACGATTAAAACCTCATTAAGATTAAAAAATTTTAGAAAAATTTTGGAGAAAACAAAAGTATATTTATATTATTATAATATCAAATATTTTACGTAATTTCTTTTTATATCAATTAATTAATTAGTTTGAATCAATTTAATTCTTAATATCAATATGTATATTTAGATTGCTGCAATGACAATAAATTCGATATATTTTGTAATGTTGAAATTAGTTTTATATTTTACAAGCTAGCTTTATGACAAACCGTGTGAAATCAGTTTTATATGTAACAAGCTAGCTTTACGACAAACCTGCTTTATGACAAATATGTTTGTTCTCAACTTTACCCATATATTCATAGATAATGTAAATTCTACAGATAAAAGTAATTCCTTTTCAGCTGTCATAACGAACCTCAAAACTTCTCTTTCACAATGTTTAATCATTAAAACAAATATTATTTGCAATATCCTTGTATATTCGTCCAAAGTGAATCGCATTTATATAATTTGGCCTAATATTTTTTAATCAGCAACAGATAGAACAATTTGATTTGCGAAACAGAATTCGTCAAAGGAAATATTAAACGTTATTGTATAAAACAGTGCTGCAATTTGTTGCAAGTAAATCATTACATATTATATGGAAATGTTTTCAAGATAAAACAGAGAATGTACACTTTCGTGAGTAAATTCTATTTTCCTTTATATAATTCTAACAACAGCATAATTTAAAATCAATCATCTAAATACATCTGGCAATTCAATACGTCTAAAAACTTATTTAACATCAAATGCATCTGGCATAAATAAAGCAAATACTCTGAAAAAAGAAAATTAAGAAATCTGGATTAGAATATATTAATAAAAAATAATTAAGAGATTCAAAAAAACAATTTATTTATTCAAAATTATGTAAATTGTTTTGCCTTAACTAAATTTTTATTACAAAGTTTTGTAAAATTGTGGCATCATAAAATAAAATATTTATTTAAAATATTCCAATTGATATAGCAAATTAATTTCAAACAACAATCGTGATAACGAAATATCTACTTCTATGAAAGCTCGCACATGTAAATATCATGGTAGATATTTGTCCTGTCTCAAATCAAATTCTCAATAGTGGCTCAATTTAATTCGTGATTACTAGAATACTTTTAATTGTTTTTATAGTCCGGAAAAACAATTCGGCGCGCAATTTGAAAAGACTACAATATATATACAAGTACATAGTATATATTAGTAATTCAAGATTGAATTATTTAAAAGCAATGAAGATCCAGGTTCGACCATAATAAGCATTTTAAATTTCTAGCATTGATTGTGTTCTCACATATGCGGTCTTCTAAAATAAAGATTTTTAATTTCTCAATAAAGGATATGCAGATTCATCTTGCGGTCAATTTATTCGAATTAGAACGATTAGTGGTGGTAATCTCCTATGATTAACCCAGATTCTGAGACTTAAGAAATTAATCTACGACTTTTACGAGGCTTTTATGAAAAGAATGAACATCAATTCAGATTGTCAAATGTTGTCTTAAGCAACTGGCGATGAATTTGCTGGCCTAGCAGCAGACGAGAAAAGAGGAAACCACTGTGCAAATGGCAAATCAAATAGATGTCTTCGTACCAAAGTAATCCAACTATTTAGTTAAATGATGACGGAAACCATAGAGGACAAGCAAAGTGCTTTCTCGCGTTATTAATATGAGTAAAAATCCCTTCTCGTGTTATTAATAAAAATAAAATTATATTTTTAAAAGAATAACAGAATAATACCATAGTATTCGAAAATATAATAATAATAATAATGATAATAATAAATCACGTTCTTTTAAATCTAATTTAGAACATTCTTGTATTCTTTTGTTTTTAGTGAAAATAAACCAAAAATGTATGTCAGTTTTATGGAATTGCATTTAATCAAATAACATTTTTATTAAAATTCTATATACATACTTCATTATACTATCTCATCACATTTTTTTATGCGATGATCGCGTGGAAACCTTGTTATTGTAATATAATCTTTGAAATCTTAAATTCTTTAAAAAAATATTACGCCGTATGTTTTAACACCGTAACAATAAGAACTGCACAGCAAAATAAATAGTTTTTTTATTCTATATAATCCAACAGTTGATTAATTTGATGCTCCTTGCAAGAGATTGTACGCTGAATAAGAAGTCCTGCAAATCTACAAAAATAAGATATTACATCACTGCTAAATGTCTAAGAATAATGTCATTCATATTCATGTTAATCTGCGCAATTATTTCTTTCTTATTTGATAATTCCGCAGATAATTGTCGCAATAATTATTATTCTGTATAAATCTCACAGTACACATAATATGTACATACCTACATACTTTACTTACCCAAGCAAAAGTATTAAGAGATAATGCAAATACTCCGTGATAGGAAAATATTATTCCTTTTTGACTGCTTATCATAATTAGCATCAGTGATCTGCGTTCTTGCGGTGTCGCCATGGTCCAGTTGCAGGAATAAACAATAGTCGCAATACCTTTACTCTATGAAAAAAAATTTGCAAAACATTAATTGACCATATAATCATATATTTTTTCATACGGAAATATTAATTATTTCTACAGCTGGATAAACAATTATCCTGTTTCTTTGAACTATATATAATACTCTTCCCAAATTTTTTGTTTCTTATTTATTTCTTTAAAAATGCTAGGCTTTTACACATATCATTTTCAACGTTACGCTTATTTACCTTCAACTCAAGCTCATTTCCGTACCAACAATAATAAAACAGTTGAAGCAGCATACCGCTCAGATACAGGAACATTGAAAGAAACTCAAAGCTGAGTAGTTTCTTCTGCAAGAAATAAATGTACGTCGTATCGTTGAAGATACACAAAACATCTCTTTGGCGATACCTTTGATATTAGGAAGATACTGGTGCATACAATGAGCAGACTGAAGAAGAAGAATATCATTACTGTCCATATAAACAATTCTCGTATTTTCTTTACCAGATTGCTCACGAGCAAATGATGTTTGACACATTCCTCGATCGAGGCATTTGTTTCCGGCTTTCGTCCGGAAGAAATATCGCCAATATTCTTTAAACTGTCTGTCAAGCGGAAGCACATCAGATCGATTTGTGCGCAGGCTTGAATCGTAAAACCATAAACGAGACAGTCGAAGTTAACGTTAAGCATTACTGCGTAGAATACCGCCAAAAATTGCTGCAGATACGTAGCTAAATATGGAAGTAGATTTGACACAGAGTATGGAATGTATGTCTTCAAAGGCAGCACGCGCTCGCCTCCCTTGAATATACCTAAAGCTGGCGTGATAATGAAGCCTAATCCGGTCACGTACGATATCATCAAGAACGACATAGTACTCCACTTAGCTATTAGAAACATTTGATTTAATAAAATTTTACGTTCACTACTGTTGTCAAAGTTATATTTAATTTATAATATTTAAATTATATTATTGAATTAACTATTATAATCCAATAACTATTAAGCAATTAATCAGTTCAAAGGTATTTATCGTATAAAAAAAAACTCAATAGTCAATGCTGTTAACAAGAAATAATGCATTTAAATAGATGATTATTTATTCTTGATTGCCTTGATTGCCTTCATTAATAATCTTTGATGTATATTTATATTTTGTAATATGTAACGTTTGTGTAATATTCATATATATGTATCTGCGAATTATTCCAATACCTCTGCGGCTGTGCTCTTCTATTATTAGCTTTTCTATGGAATTTCTTGGTTGGCATCTTTTTACGCGTAGGCAATTCAATAAATCCGACAGCTCGTTCCCTCGTAATAAAAAATTCGCGTACTTAACACACAGTGTTAAGAAAGTCAACCCCATGAAGAGTCCTTCGGTCAATTCTTGAATGTGGTCGCGTGTGCGAATTATCTCTATCACATCGAGTATCGTAAATTCATATATTAAGAGAAAAATCGTATACCTATACAGATATTCACCACTTTAAATAACCAATGAATAAATTAACGAGGAGAAGGAAAGCCTCATTAGCATAATAAAATTCACAAACCTGATGCAGGAAATGTTTTATACACGCAAGTATTATTTTTATTATGTATTTTAGTATAACTGTGTGACATACCTGTAACAAAGGCGCAAAAAACCAACGCACATATTATTGTCCTCCCGTTCTTTCCATGCGCCACAAAAACGCAGAGCTTTAAAGTTTACTGGTAGAATATCCATATCGTCATACACGTATTATTCTCACGTAATTGCCGACCTTATTCTTGTCCCGTTTCAGTCGTCGTGAAATTTTCTTTGTCTTTTTAATATTATATGAGTTCGTTTTTCTCTCTATATCATGTAATAAAATTTCCGACAACATTCCGTCAATACGAGCTACATTAATAATGTAGTACAATATTGTCAAACGGACGTTAAATTTTAATTCAATCGAATCGCCTTGGACTATCATCAGAGCCCTTTTCCAACATCGCATATGTTTCATTCACGTAGAAAAGAAACTGTTTTTAAATAATATGTTTTTAACGTAAGATGCCTCCATTGCATGTCTCGTAAAACAAGAATTTGTTGAGTAATTCTTCTGTTGTGCAATATTAAATATCTGCGGGAAAATATAGGTACAGAAAGTAGCAATGAACCGGTGAAAGATATAGACTAGTGCTACGTAACTGATAACTGTATAGCCTGAAAGTGTAAAAGGTAAAAAGTTTTCATAAACTGCCCAATTATACAATATACAACTGCAAATCGATTAAAATTGATTAATGATAATTTAATTACTGTAGTGCATGTGTGTATCTTATTCTTTTCAGTAAAATAAATAATTATTAAAAAACTTAATATAAAGTGGAATTTTTTCAGATAGTAGATATTATATCTTTATGCCATAATAAAATATAGAATTATACTTTTACATAGATTTTAATTTTTTATAATACACACGATGTGCCTATTAATTTGACATTTACTGTAAAAGATTAAAAAACTGATAAAGCCTAAAAAATCTAAAAAATGAAATGAAATTTACACTATTAATTCTCAATACATACCTTTAAGTCATTCGTATCCTGCTGGATTTCTTAATACTATATTTTTTTTAATACTATAAGAGCATTAATTGACTGCTCTAGTAATACTGTTAATAAAAGATAATAAAAACCACATATCTACGTATTTTAACACAAGTAGAATGTTGTTCTGTATGAAGTTCATTAAAAGTTCATTAGTTCATTAAAAAATAATTAATAATTTAGAGACGATTTTATTTTAAAGGGCTTTCATGTGTATATACATATCTAAAATACACGATTGTAAGAAAATACATAATTTTATACAATCTGTAATTCTTTTTATAATTTCAGTCTAATCACATCGACGTCTGTTGTAAGACGTTAAAAGTAGAATAAGACGTTTTTAAAATCTGCAAAGGCAAGGATTGTTGACTATTATTTTGTTTCTGCCATTAGAGGCTATACGAAGTGAATCATCGTCGCATTTACCCAAGTGAAAGTGTCGAGAGCCAAACTAAAAATTCCGTAGTAAGACAGCTTCAATCCCTTTTGACTAGTGGCCATTACGAACAACAGACTTCTGCGGTCTCGCGTTGTGGCTACCGTCCAATTGCTTGAATAAATAGCGTCGCCAATGCCTTTGCTCTACACACGATAAAAAACATTTTTATCGTTTATAGTAAGCTCATTTAAAATAATCTATAATTTTATAATTATAAGTAATTTATAATTTAATATTATAAATAAATATTACAAGAACATACGTAATTCATATTATATTTTATATATATTATCCAGGATTTCATTATAAATTAAAAGTTAAAATCGGCTTTAATTTGTTTTACTATTTGTCATTTATAATTACCTTTAATTGCAGCTCGTTTCCATACCAGCAATAAAAGAACACTTGAAACAGCATACAGCCGAGGTACAAAGTCAATGACAAAAATCCGACGCTAAGAAGCCTCTTCTGCAAGTAAAATTAATTCAGTATGTTTTGTGAAATACGCTATACGCATTGTGAATTAGGTATTTAATAATAGTTTTTTATCGATGATTTTTTTATCTGTTGTATACAAAAAAAAATTTAAATAATATTAGAAAAATTTCAGCGGCGCCGATTGAATTGTAAGGAATTAATTGTAAGGATCATTGTAGGGATTTCAGTTTACGCGACCTTGGACATTTGGAAAATACTGGTGCACAAAGTCACCATGCTGAAAATGAATAAAATCGTCACAGTCCACACAAACAACGACTGTATCCTGCGCACGATCTCGTGTACGTATAACTGATGTCTCACGCACTCGCTGATTATCGTGCCTTTGTCCGTATCGATTTGGTACTGCTTCGAATGATCCTTGTAGATCTTGGACAGACGATAACACAGCAGCTCGATTTGTCCACAGACGTGAAGGGTGAAACCATAGACGAGGGAGTCGAACGAGACATTGAGGAGTACCCCATAAAATATTGCGCCTACGTGCTGAAGGTAGGTCGCTAAATATGGATATAAACCAGATATCGAGTATGGTAGATATGTCTTGAACGGTAAAGGTCTGTCAGTATTTTGGGGTCCAACGATAGGAGCGAGTATAAGAGCTATGCAAGTTGCTTGAGATATACTCATGAAAGTCTTGACACACCATTTAGCTGCGGTAAACATAAATATTAAAAACGTATAATACATTTTCAAGTTTATATATCTTTAAATATACATTTTCAGAAAAATATATCATAAAATGTATCGTAGAATGAGAGAAATGAAAGTATTAAATATAAAGTTAGTAAGAGTGAAAAAAGTTACATTCTGATATAATATTAATGTTAAACAATATTAATTTTTAAATTTAATTAACTTTGGTATATTTTTTTATAAAGATTTATCGATATTTGTTATTATCTATCTAAATCTTAATATAATTGCATTACTATAGTAAAATATATTATAAATAACTTTAACTTTAAAGAAATATTGAAATTCATTATTCGCAATATAATTTCATTAGAGCGAGAATACTGGCTAAATACCTTTGCGATCGTACTTAATAAGGATCATCCTTTCTTCGGAATTCCTTGGCTGACATGTTTCTTTTCGAAAACAGTCCAACAACATGGATACTTCGTTTTGTCGAACTAAGAAGTTCCCATATTTAAAGCATAAAGCTACATAAGTTAACGCTAAGAAAAGTCCTTCAGTTATACCTTCGATATTATCGTGCGTTCTTACAAGCTCAATTACTTCTGATATCGTAAATTCATATATTAAAATAACAATGGCATACCTGTCAAAATTTTAGTATGTCTTAAAATCTTAACAATTTTAGTTGCATCTTGATTAAGTAGAAATATTTAATAATGTCTGATCATGAAACACTTCTTTAATTAAAATAAAATTTAGTTAAAATCTTAGAAGGTTAAAAAATTAATTGACGGAACCTAAATTAACAATAAATTTAATAAATAAATAAACAAAAATTAAATGGAAACGGATTTTCCATGCACAATCTGATAATATAATTAAGTTAGTTCTTTTTCATACTCAATAATAAAGCTATATATGTATAGTCACTACATGATTTAAAAAAAAAATCATATTAACAAATTAATTTTTCAAGAAAAAAGAAAAATTAATTGTAGAGCGATGCAAACAGATATAATATATAATAGAAATTTATATTCATAATAGAAACAAGATGTAGAAAAAAGTATTATTGTACCTATAGCAGAAACTTAAAAAACGAATAAAAAGACCGTTATTATCTTTCTTTTCGCTCCATGCACCACAGAACCAGAGAACTCGGAAATTCAATGGCAATATATCCATAATTCCAGAACGATCACTATAGATAGTCTCCCTTTTGTTGTGTCTTACTATGCTTTGAAAATATTAAGTTTGTAGAGAAAAATATAACGAGACTTTCTATACATTGTCAACGTCCATTCTCGTAAATTAATAATAATATCGCTGGAACGTTCTGTAAGAGTTCGAAATGTTCTAAACATTCTTTAACATTTAATGACAGCGACAGAATTAGCTGATTTTTTCTTTCTTCGCTATGTTTTCTTTTTGTCTCTGTATTCATTTTCATATAATCATGAGACGTCTGCGACAACATAACCGGTCATTATTTTTTAAATTATAAACTTGTGTAGCGTATGCAGTATCGAAGATGTACAAAGGGATACTGAGAGTGAGGGATATTAAAGTATTATTACTATTGATGTGCATGAAAGAGGTTCTTTTGCAAGCATCGTTCGTCTGTCAGAAAAACTAACGAACTTACAATAAAAATTTTTGTAAGGAGAATATAACAAATCGTGAATTTGCAAAAACGCACAAAATTGCAAGTATGTTTTTGAATTCATACATTGTTTTGAATTACTCCGCAAAAAAATATTCAATAAGAAGTTTTATTTTTATCATGAGAATTTTATTTTTATCATAAAATACAGAGGACTGAAAAATAATTTATTTAAGACGAGTTTTCCTATGTATTATAGATATAAAAATATCTATAAAATTCTAGAGATACATGTATAGTAGATACGAAAATAAGTTTTATGTTAATTTGATTAGAATGGTACTACAGTTGTTGAAGAATAGATACGAAGATATTAAATCGTAGCTTGCTGCAGCAAGTTGAAAGAAGAATAGGATGTTTTTAAAATCTGTACAGAAACAAAGAAGAAAAATTTGAACTGTTTGTATACAACATACAATTTTATATTATACATCACATATTTAAGAAATTATATATACATTGAAAAAAAATATTTTAATCAAACTAACAAAAGGACCTAACAAGAAAGGTATTTTGATGAGACTAAACAGAATTTATAATAATGAAAAACTTAATTTTGTCTCATCAAAATGCCTTCCTATTGGGCTTTTTTAATTATTAATTTAATCAGAACATTTTTCTTAGTGTAGTATATTTTAAGAGTCGTAATTATGTATATACATATTTAATATGCTTACCCATGTGAAAGTACTAAGAATTAATGAGCAGATTCCATAAAAAGAAAGCATTCTGCCACCTTGGCTCATCATCATCATAAATGATAAACTTTTGCGTTGCTTTGCCGATATTATTGTCCAGTTACTAGCATAAATAGCATGTGCAATACTTTTATTCTAATCAAAAAATATTTAACTTAACAAATGGATTTAAAATATTAATTAAAAGTAAAATAATTTAAAAGTTTATTTTCACCAATACTTTTAAATCAAGCTCGTTGCCATACCAGCAATATAAGAACACTTGAAACAACATTGCTCCTAAGTATACTAAAAAAATGAAAAATTCAACGCTGAAGAAATTTTTCTGTAATATAAAGACATCGATTGAATATTATCTACACTTAACTGATATCAATTCTATACATGTTTTAAACCAATTGTTATACTTTAGACATCTGATAGACGCTGCTGCAAAGAGTGATAAGGCTGAAGAAGAACAAAATGGTGATAATCCACATAAATAATGATTGTATTCTGTGCATGATATTGCACACCGAAACATGATGTCTCACGCATTCCGCAATGGCAAATTTCTCGATGACGTCGTGCTCCTTCTCTTTATTGTTCTCCTGTAGAAATCGGAATGTTTCCGACAATCGATAGCACAACAACTCGATCTGCCCGCAAGTATGAATAATGAAACCGTAAACGAGGGAATCAAAAGCGACGTTTAGTGATATCCCGTAAAATATAACTGCAACTTGCTCAAGATAAGTCAACAGATAAGGAAGTAACTCCACCATAGAATACGGTACGTACATTTTCATCGGTAACTGTCTTTCGTTTTGAGTCATTAAAGGTCCTATGATAATCAAGAAACCCGATATTTGCGAAATGAACATGAAGGCACAGGCTATCCTTTTAGCTTCGTTCATAATACATCACGATGAAATGGAGTTTGCAAAATAATTAGATTCTATGAGATGTAGGAGTAAATACAACATATATACAAATTATATTACACATATTTAAAAAATTATATATGTATATTGAAAAAAATGTACTGATTAAACTAACAAAAGGACTCAACAAGAAAAAATCTCTCTCTCTTCTTATAAAACTTAATTCTTGTTCTCACTAATACATATTAATCTAAATATTCTTCTATTCGTTTTTGTTTGTCCTGTATAATATTTTTGTTTGTAGAAAGTTGTTAATTATTTATTTCAATAAAGTTTTATTATACAATAGCATAATTTATTTTGCTATAAGACTCTCTAATAGACCTTCTCATTTTAATATACCTATTCGAAATTATTTCGAGATTCATTTTTAATATATATCCCATATAGCATAAAATTTACAGCAATATCGCTGCAAAATCTCTGCAATGTTGCAGAAATTGCTGCAACTTTTGTGCAACTTTATACTATAGTGGATGCGACACTTTAAATCATTATATAAAATGAAATTTGTGGATAAAAAATTATATTGTATTAGCAGCCGCTGATAATATAAAGATTTTATCATTTGAGTATAATTTTATATATTAATTTATTAATTAATTATATATTATATATTAATTTAAACATATATAAGAATTAATACATAATTATTTTGGTTATTTTCTGTACCTTATATTTATTTAATTACTTGTTATATTTGTTATGTGCCGAATATTGGACCAATATTGGGTGTGCAGTTCTTACTCAATGTTTAATGTTGTCCGCCCCACCGACGAGATACTATTAAAGACCGTCAATTCTGGACAAATTTTCGTCCATACAAAGAGGGCCCGAAGGACCGAAACTAATTGAAATACATCTACGTTATCAATAAATAATATAAATTTACGATTATTAATTTAAATATTTGTATAATATATTATTAAATTGATGATTTTTTATTATGTAAATGTTTTATAAATAAGTGTGCATCCTTACAAATGCTATAATATGTATATTATATGTTGCTGCAAAATTACAATTGTTTTCTCTATATAATTATATTATCTCTATTGATAATTAAACGGACGATAACATTAAAATCATAATTTTAAATAAAAATCGAGTATTATATGAATTTTAAATACATATACAAAACTAATAATAAATCATAAAATTAATATTATATATTAGTATTATATTAGTATTATTAGTTTATTATTCTTAATCACTTAAGTTTTAACAGTGATACGATCTCTCGTAAAATTGTCGGTTTTTAATAGAATCTCTTGGATAACTGCACATTTGTTTCCTAATATTGCGCCAATACTTTGTGCTACTAGGATATAGTATCCTAGGATTAATCATTAATATTTGATATTCTAATAAATTTTTTTCAAATATTTCTTATAGGAATAATATAATTTAAGTACCTTTAAAGTCGTATTGTTTCAATATCGATTCCTCCATCGAATTTCTTGGCTGACAAAGATTAGCGCGAAAGCAATCAAGCAAAGCACGCAATTCACACTGTCTCATCAAAACGTTTAAATACTTCAGGCACAAAGACATAAAAGTTAGAACGAGGAATAGACTTTCTGTTAAATCTTCTACATCATTTCTCATACGTATAAGCTCAGCCATCTCAAATATCATAAAATGATATATTATAGCAGCAATTGTATATCTATCAAAATTATATATATGTCAAAAAGTTACACAATACAGTACATAATTGTAATTTCTAAAAATGTATATCACTTAATTAAGGAAATTCTCGCGTTTGATGACAATATAAGACAAGTTTACAATATACATATAATACAAAAGTTAATAATATAAATAATATCTAGAAAAAATTTCATTGATTTTTACCGTATCAATTTGAAGATATTTAATTTTTAATTTATGGAATTTTACATTACAAATTGAAAGTATATAACCTTATTCTGTAGTTATTTTTTTTTTTAATTGAAACACTTGCGTATAAAACCGCAATTCAAAAATCATTATAATTATAAAGTAAACATTTAAGTTTGTTTTTGTAAAGTTTCATTTAAACTAACCTACAGTTTACAGAAATTTATATATTCTTCAATAAAAAAAGCTAGAATATATATCAAATGGATGATATGTATACATAAAAGAGCATCTTATAACGTTTATTTTGTCATTTTGAAAATGTTTAGTAACATATAAAATTAACAATAATTATGTATAATAGCATATTGTTAGTAATCTTTTATTTTTAGTTATTTTAATTGTTTCATATATTCCCAATCAGAAATGATAATGGAATCAACATCGAAGCAATGTCGATTCGATATCGTTCGACGTCGAAAGCATCAAATGTCGATTCCATTATCATTTCTGACTGGGTTATTATAAATAAACTATCTATTGACTAGGCAGTATCGACTCGAGAATCTCTTAATAAACAGTATTTATAAGCAATTTCAATATATTAATATATATTAATGATAAAATAAATAAATAAATTTATTTGCATATAATATATGTCTTATATTTATCTTATATTTATCTTATATTTATTCTACCTGTAGCAGAAGCTGATAAAGCGTATTACCAAGTTGCTATTCTTATGTTCTTTCCATACGCCGCAGAAACGAAGAACGTAAAAATTCACCGGCAGTAAGTCCATATTTTTATTATCGTCGCATCCATAAACGTAACAGCAAATCTTCTCTCGACAATGATGAAATATAGTGTTTATAGAGCTGTAGCGACATTCCCGATGACAATGTTCTTGCATTAATAACGATATCTAAGTACATGGTACTGTTAGGGTGCATTATTTTTTAATATCATCTAACAGAACATATAGACTTCTGTCATTGTTCGCATTTTTATTTTTAATTTTATTAGATGAAGTAAAATGTCGCGACAGAGTCTTTAATGTAGATAAATTGTTATTTAAAAGATTTCCTTCTACATTATCTTACAAATATAAAAATCGTAAAACAAGAATTCGTAAAATTATGAATTTATTATAAGATACATTTAATTCCAAAGATGAAACATATGACTCAATTATTTTGCTTGGAAAATAATAGCTAAGAAAGAATTACTTCTGTAAAAATTTCTTAAAAGAATCTTTTTAAAAGAAGTGGAAACAAGTGTGTAACAAAAACAAATTGTACAGGGGAAAGTAGTATTATGACCAGTATATGGTATGAGATATAATGGCTCCTCCTTTTAATATCTCCGCTATTAAG
This sequence comes from Acromyrmex echinatior, assembly GCF_000204515.1. Next base: position 47,009 of record NW_011626454.1, read on the forward strand.
TAGCGAATCCTAGCGATTATGGAATTATTTGCTTTGTAGTTCGCTTTGACAGCACGATCAATACACAATAGTCAGCATTTATTATAATATATTTTTACTTGCAAACATTTCAAAATATGTATACATATACATTTATATATTAGGTGTTGGAATTAATTCGTAGCGTTTTACAAGTGATGGGAAGTACTTTCATTAATGTATTTTTTAATGCTCATGTGAAATAAATAACATTCTTTCATTAAAAAACGCTACGAATTAATTCCAATACCTAATACATATATACGTATATATACATATACATTATACGTTTATATACATTTTAGCATATTTATTTAATTAACATTTCAAAATATATATTTATAATACATTTTAGCATATTTCCCCATTCTTCCTAAATTTGAACGTATCATACAAATATACAGGATGTTCAGCGTAACGGTCCGCACGACTTTTCAGACACTTCCGACAGTTTAAAAAAAAAGTTGAAAGGTGAATATTTATTTATTTCATAATACAGGTCACAATAAAAAATATTTTTAAAAAATTTTTTTAATAAAATAATCATCTTAAAATAGTCATCTTTAAATTTTTTAAATGGTACCATACAATTTTTTTCCATACAATTTTCTAAACAAAACTAATTTTTTAAGACTATTTTTATGGAAGGCCACATTACCATGTTTTCTTCAAGTCATTATGCTATGTCGCCACATTTTTTTTATTAATAGTGTCTTAACGTAATGAATATTTCGTAACTTTTAGTCCAGAATCGATCAATAACATTTTAATGTAATTATCAAATGTTAAACTTAAATGTGGATTATTAACCAAATTATTGTGTGTAAAAATGTAACTGAAGTACCATAATATCACTTTCTTCTCTAATAAAAGTGACATTTCGGTAATTTGAATCCGTCTTAAATACTCCTATAATATTATGGAAAAAAAATTGTATGGTGTCATTAAAAAAATTTAAGATGACGTCGAATTTTTACAAAAAAAATTTGTTTTAAATTTATTTTTTTATTACATGTTATAACCTGTATGAAACAGATAAATATTCACCTTTTAACTTTTTTTTTAAACTGTCGGAAGTGTCCGAAAAGTCGTGCTGACCATTACGCTGAATATCCTGTATGTTTGAATGTTCTTTGTTATTTAACTTTTTTATTTGGCTGTACATTTTAAGTTATACAAAGAGAATCAGCAGTGTATGACATTTTGCTGCTGTGGACTTCTAAACATATTGAATATTGACGGTCTCTTTTCAAAGTTTTCATATTAAAATAATTATTCCATTAATTGATTGTAGCTCTACTGTTAATCTATAATTTATATTACATGTATATAAATTTATTTAGTACTAAGCAGTCTATGCTGAAGAAGTATGTATATCTACATTTGCATAATTTGAATACCATATACTCTATATTTTATTTTTCTATTAATTGTAATTCCTTTTTTTTTAAATAAAACCAATTTTTTAAATCTATTTTTGTGGAAGGACATATTATTACCTTTGTTTCTCTTTGAGAGATTATGCAGTGTCGTCACATTTTTATGAATAGCATTCTAACAATAAGTAATGAATAATTTTGAGTCTAAAATCCAGATAGCACAGAATATTTATGATAAATATTTATTACTAATCATTTTTGAAATGTTATATGAACATTTTATACATATTTTATATAAAGTTTTATTCTCGAAATATTATTAGAATATAAACTAAATATTTTATATATTATTTAAGGTAAATATAAATAAATATTTCTAATAAATATTTTTTACCTAGATTATAATATCTCATTAATTTATTTTCATTTATTTTCATATAGCATTTACTGTAATGTTTACAACAAATATTTTATAATATTTGTAATAAATGTTTATGATCTGAGCAACCTAAGACCACAAAAGTATATACAAAATATTTAAAATAAATTTTATAAATATTCACAAATATTTTGTAAATATTTGATAAATATTGTGTGCTTCTGGGAACCGATTGAATAACATTTTGACAAATGTAACTTAAGTTTTAGTATTGATTATTGACCAAGTTATTATACAAAAAGTAAATGGGATGTCTTAATACCACTTTCTCCTCTATGTAATAAAGTTTAAAATATAAAGGTGTTAAATTTTACTTCAAAAATTAACTTACACAAAAATTAATAAAGACTTTAATTTTAGGTTCAGCCAAGACTTTAAGTTAATATTTGATAACATTATATTATCAATTCAAATGATTTCAAACTTTTTTCAATTTGTAAAATATATTTTATATAATTTACAATTTTAAAAAAATTTAGTATTTTACATGCAAATTCTGAATATAAAATGAACTTCGAGTCAAAATCATAAAAACTTTCCATATGCTCAATTATTAAATCTCTTCTAGCTTCTATAAAAATTTGTTTAAAATATTTGACAAAATATTTTATAAAAATTTGTATTGTTCTTTTTTTTATACAAATGTAACGTGCTAAAAAGTTTTATTACAAACAGAATAAAGTTTCTAATATAAGAATATCTAAAATATTCTATTTCTACTGCTAAATACTATGTGTATGTACAAAAATACATTTACTGTAAGTTCGATTAAATCATTAGTACTACATTTCATAAAGAATAAACGACGAGTACTACTTTGAAGTTTGTTGCAATAAATTAAAAGCAGAATAGAATGTCTTTAGAATCTGCGCAAATATAAAAAATAAACTTATAAAATATTTAACAAGTTATTACGTATTATATTTTTGCATGTGTATCTTTTATAATACGTTACATATATTATATTTTTATTAAACCTTATATATGTGTACTTGCCAATATAAAAGTACCAAGTATTAATGCGCAGAATCCATAAGAAGAAAGTATTTTTCTTCTCTGGCTCATCATCATAACGAGCAATAAATTTTTATGTTGCTTGACTGATATTACTGTCCAATCACTGGCATAAAGCATGCGCGATGCTTTTATTCTACGCAAAAAATATATATCATGATTTGATATAATAAATATAAGATTATTATATACATTAAGCGCGCGGTAAAAGATAAAATTTATTACATCGATACTTTTAAATCGAATTCTTTGCCATTAGCAGTATGTAAATATTTGAATACTCGATCCTAAGTATAATATAAAAGTTATAAATTCAAGACTAAAAAGTTCTTGCTGCAAAAATATTAATCATAATATTATTTAAACAAATATCAATTTTATTATGAATTTTATTAAATTATATTAAATATTGTAACTAACTTTACAGACATAATGCCTACTACACACTGGATGCGATGAGCGACGAGCGACGAGCCAATTAAAGCTCTGCTTTGCACGTCGTGAAAAAAAGCAGAGTTTTTATTGGATATCGCTAGTCGCGTCCAGTGTACAGAAACCATTCGACAATTTCTATAATAAAAAAGGGGATAATGTTGGTAGCAACGAAAATCCCTGGCCAGAATTTAATTTTCTCTTAAGGTATATCCACATAAACTTGCATAGCCGCATAAATGTATGCATAAAGAAAATTATCCAATTACATTTTACATACGTCTTTATAGCAGAAATATTGTATAATAAAATAATTTTTTTATGTACGTTTATGCGGCTATGCAAGTTTGTATGGATATGTTCTTAAATTATTGATAACATTGTTAAGTAGCCATTAGACCCTGCGCACAATAGAAGAAATAAAGAATTAAGAATAAAGAATAAACGATTTTAATTTATCAGAAATCGAATACATTAAAATGATTTCTGATCAGTTGAAATCATTTATTCTTTATTCTTAATTTCTTATTCCTTCTATTGCACGCAGGGCCTAAGTTTTCTAAAAAAATAGTGCAAATTAACGGATTACTATTTGCACAATATTATCAACCTATCAGAAATCATGTATTCTGATGTATTCGATTTTTGATAGGTTAAAGTCGTTTATTCTGAATAAACAACTAATTCGTTTAAAACATCAAATATAAAAATAAAGATAATAATTAATACTATTATCTACTAATATATAAATATAGAAAGTAGAATAGTAGTATGAATAATATTTATAAAAGTACTGTGCAATAATTCTCTGTACGTGCAAGATACAATGCCATACTGTTGTATAATAAAATGTTCCAATTCATAGAAGACAGGTAATACAATGCATTATTGTTCAAAAAATTGTAAAAGACTTGTGTGGTGATTGGTTCCACTATTTTTAGGGAGTCTGATTTCTGATCCAATAAAAAGAGATCTATGAGATCGCCGGACTCTGTATTCTAGGGACACTAACAGCATTACTTGCATTTTGTTACAGATTTTGGACCATCATGCCCTCTTTCAGGTTCTCTCTGGTACTAGACTATAAGATAAAAGCGTACTGTACGAGGCAATTCCCATCTGAATCGTCACTGTTCCAGTGCCGAGTCAAGAGAGGTGTACGTGGCAATTACGTATATTAATATATGTACAACGTAGTAAACCACGTGTTACGTATATTATACAAAATTTTGTACGATTGTGAAGATGGCAAATTTTGCTAAGCAAGAACTGTTGAAGTACGGTTGGGAGGAAGGTAAGAATTATGAATTTTTTGGTCCGAACAATGCGACGCATTTTCCGCCACATGGCGAAATTGACAAACAATTTACAATACAATTTATAATACGTAACTTTGAAATTACTGATATTCACTGCCAGTACTGAAGATCTATAGTGCACGTAATGTATATTGAAACTATAAAAGATATAATAAAACTCGATAATAATAAATAAAATCAAAATTTTTGAAGGGCTACGAGATACAAAACAAAGAAAATATATTATAAAATTATAAATATGAAAATACAACAAAACAAACGTTTCGACACTGATCGGGTCATTCTGAATGTTGACAAAAAAATTTTTATAAATGTTAAATTATTACCGGAAATAATATATAAATTATCTATCACTTAATACATGTATAATATAATGTAAATACGCGTTAATTACTAGAATGCTTGCGACGATGTAGTCAATCCTTTAGTCCTTAAAAATCCAGAAATTCACAAATAATAATAAGAGCATTTTGCGTGTGTTCTTGTAAAAGTGTTCTTGTCCTGTTTTATAATATTAAGTCCAAAGATAAAATTCTCATAGTAGTCATAAAAACCTTGGAAGCATTCCAGCAATGTAGACGTTATATAAAAAGATCTATAAAGAAACTGCAAAAAGTAACCGTAACAATCCAAGTTCACATAATTATGCAACTATGAAATGAAATTAGCAAAATATTATATAAGTACCTTCTTAAGTGAAGAGTTTAAATCTCATTAAAAGAAGAAAAAGTAACAGTTGCTTATAGAATCCCATCTTATGTTGGAGCAATTGCAATGAGAAGAAAAGATGTACCAAAGACTAGCATCTCAACCAAAAACGATGTAACTCAGAAGGTGTACCGCAATACAATAATAAAATGAGACTAATTGACAACCGATCCTTACCCTTTTTTTTATTAAACTTTTTAATATATTTGGAATAGTGTAAAAGAAAAGTATAAGCTAATTTGCAATTGAACATATTTATAAGCGGTTAAAATTTTTCCGAAATGGAATTGACATATATCTTTAAATTTTTAGTACTGGCAGTAAATATCGAAACGCAGCCTTCGTCTATTTTGTGACTCAATCCCAATTTCATTCCCTCTTTTTTATATTCTTTTATCCTTTATAAAACACGCTAACCAAGCGACGACAATATGAGACAAAGAACGAAATGAAACTAAAGGCTTATCTTTTTTTAATATAGGCAAAGGACTTGGTAAAAATGAAAATGGCATAACGGAACCCATAAAACTCGCGACAAATCAGAATAAGGCAGGTATAGGATACGACGAATACAAACCTTGGTGGGACAGATTGTATGATGACACCATCAAAAACATTAAAGTTGAGTTGAATGATAAAGAGTTTTCTTTAATGAAAAATCTTAATAAAACCGCCGCTACTTCCAAAACTAACTGCCATAATTTCTGTGAAAACTTTAAGGGTCCGCGCATTTTTGATTATAAAATGAACATGTTCAGAACATGTTCAGATTCAGAGAACTTATTTAAGAAAATACATACAAATATGTTCAATCAGAAGGTTGGATTACATCATAACAAAGCTATGCTTGAACCAACGGAACACAATTTTTCAAATGGAAAATCGAAAAGAATTGCACAGCAGGATGCATTATATTTAAATACTGACCCTCTGTTAAGTGATGCTATGATCGATCAAAAAAATGACATAGCCGACAGAAATGCAAAATCAGACATCGAGGAAAATAAGTATGGAAGAGTAAGCATGATGCAATATTTTGGAAAAACAAAAGATTTTGTTTTATCCAAAACTGCAAAGAAGAAAAATAGAAAAAAATTACATAAATTAATCGAGCAACTAAGCACTTGTAGTTTAGAAGAGAACAATAACCAAAAACAGAACTTTTTGGATATGAAGCTCAAAAAGTTAGAATCTCAAAAGATGAAGAAAGATAAACATATGGAAAAAAAAAAGAATTTAAAAAAAATACTGTCCTTATATAATTCAATGAAATCTGATGCTTCTAGTAGTACAAGTCAAGCAAAAATAACAGAAGACTTATTATTTCAACATACTAATCTCAAGAAGCTAATACAAGACGAATTATTTAGTATGGTTAAAAGAAAATCAATAGATCAGACATCTGATGATATTTTATTAGAGGTGAAATTAGATGATATTTTATTTGAATCAGAAAGATGTGAAAAGGAAAAAGATAGCACTGAGCATAAAGTAGACCAAAGTCTGAAAATGGAAAACGTGGTAGACAATAAGGCAGACGAATCATTTAAAAAAGATTGGGTAATAATTGATGTTGCAACAAAGACTGACAAGGAAAGAGAGAATTTTGATTGCAAGGCAATACTTCCGAACAAGACAACAGATAGAATATGCAAGCACGACATCTCAAAAATAGCTAAATATAACAATCCGGAAGGAAAAATAAATCATGACTTCTACTTCCTAAATTTAAACAAAATACAAAAAAAGAAAAATCTGCGCCCCCCTTCGAAAGGAATTAGGAAAATTGTCGAAAAACTGAAAGATGAAGCTTTGGCAAATGAATTAAATTCTGCAATAAAAAATTTAACAATATTTGATGTTGAAAAATTACCGTTCAAAATAAATGCAAATACCATTGAAAAGAAACTCGTAGTACCCACTCAAACTCATCGTATGCCTGTTTAAAAAAAAAGAAAAATACAAAAAAATAAGATGTATGAAAATATGAATGTACTCGAATACTTCAAACATGTTTCTATTTTTATATTTTCACGATATTTTTATGATATAAATTACAAAAATGTAATTTCATTAAAAAATTTTTAATAATAACTTGAAATTATACATATTGATAGAAAAATACGTACGTATTATTTAATACTCATTTATCGAATTATCTGCTCATTATTGATTTGATTTTAACAAAAACTTAGTGATCTCTTTTTATAGCATATTTCGTGCTCTATTTTTAATCTTCTATTTTATATATGATCATATGCTGAATATATACATTTTTTCCAACAGGAATTTATTAAAATATAATTATGTTCAAATATTTTTAGTTGTGTATTTACTTATAGAAATTTAATTTATAAATTTTATAATTCCATAAATTTCGTAATTAATATGAAAATTCCATAAATATTAAAATATGCAATTAAAAATAAATATTAATGATTATGATTATTAGCTATGATTATCTTTTCAATAATGAACAATATTTCATAGATATCATATATGAGTTACATTATGATTCCACGCGATGTAAAACTTTATCATTGCTGTAAATATTTATTAGCGCCGAAATATTGCTGTGTTTCCAGATAGTGACTATATTCTGTAAATTTATTCATTTCATTCTAATCTCAGGAAAATTAACTGTATTAAAGTTTTTAAACAAAATCAATAGTTGTAAGTTGAGATAAAGGTTAATAAAATAATTCATTTCACAATTATTTTTCATATTAAGGTTGTGATCCAAAATTGCCAGTACTCAAAATCTAAAGTACATGTAATTTAAATTATAAATTTTTAATTCTGGTAGCAAATTTGGAACACAGCCTAAATCGTTATAAACATATATTCGCGATAGTATGTCATATCTAATTACAAATGTTAATTAATATGCAACTCATTAAACTATTGTCAATGTCTATAAGGAAAGTTCCTATGTAAGTAAAAGAAATACAATGCCTGTATTATATTTGTTTTATATAAAATATTCATTCGATATATTTGTATTTTTAATAAATAATATTTGCATCAAAATTCTTTTGTTTTTCTTTTATTCGAAATGCAACATAACAATATTTACATTTATCTTACACACAATTCCTGTTATATGTACATACGTTTAGACGAATGTACAAATCGATGTTTTTTTTTCTAAAGGCGATTAAAAATGCTTTCGCAGAGATATAAACATATTATAGCATAATATAAAATGACGTATCTAATTTTTTCTATACGATCATCAAAATTTATGAATCTTGAAAGAGAAGAGCCCAGACAACACAAAGTCTAAAATTGTGACACAAATCGTTTTTTAAATGCAAAAAAATGTCTTATAACCCGATTTTAGACACTTTTTATTACCTGGGAGGTGTATCTTTCGTGGCTGACTTATATTCCATGTAAAGAATGATAGAAGTTCTTAAAATGATGGTACATTGTATTATATTCGGTTAATATATTTTTTGCAAATTTATATCAATTTTATTAGCTAGCCAAAACTCACATTCAGATAGCACCGAGTATTACGATGACTTAGCAGAGACTAGTGATAAAAAATTTAGCGTCAAATCTATTCTTATAAAATAAAATTAATTTTCTAAGGCCACTAGGGTATTCCGTAAAATTCATTTCAATTATTTTCACTTTAAGTTACTAACGTTTCGTCATCATGGATTAAAGAATATATCAATTTTGAAGCATACAACAGTTTTACTATTCGCAACTTCTTTGCTACCTCAGTTCTTAATCATTCTGATATGTGACATAAAATGATATACGCGATGTATTACAAATTTCGAATTATATTTCGAATTATACTTATACTAAATTATAATAAATCCCTATTAAAATTATTATATTCAGATCGAAGATTCTAACAAGTATTAGGCTATATTATCAAGCTCTTAATATCTATCTTAATGATCTATTTATCTTTTATCAATATACATATATATATTTTTTTCTAATTACAATACGATTTTAATAAATGAATTTTCATTTAATGAATAACATCGATTGCATTATGGATTGCAAATTGTACTGTTATCCACGACTATAATACTTGGAAATTATAAAATGCTATCTAGCATTTATTTATTTAAGAAAAAAGAACAAAATTATTGTGTTACATTTTTTAATGTTCGTTCAGTTAACTTACGATAAACATTTTGTTAAATAATTACTGAAGTTAAATGAAAAGTGTAATTTGTATGTTTAAAACGTTTTCTTTTAAAAAAAAATCTGTTGCAATAAGTATATAAATTTGTCATATATAAATATATATAATTTATATTTTATTCTAAAATAGAAAATAGTGCTAAAAAGCACACGCATATAAATATTTTAATTTGATGATAGAGAACAAAATCGATATTAAAATTTTAGAGAAAAAAAAAGTTTGTTTTTATATTCAAAATATACGTACAAAATACATATTTATATTCATATAATTAAAAAAATTTTATCAATATGAAATTAGACTAAAATTATATAAGATTTTTTTGAATCTAATACATTATTTTTTAAGAAAACAAAACATATGATTATAAAATATTTTGAAGAAATATCATTTTTAACAAAGTCTTAATGTCCTAAAAAATATACACAATAAATATATTATGCTTTTGCAAAATTAATAACTTTATTTGAAAGTATAATTATATTCTTTCAACTTTTTATCTGAAATAAAAATAAGCGAATTGAAATATAACCAAAATAATATTTTTCTATTATATATTATTATAATTTATAATTATTTTATTAATATTAATTGAAATATCAACGAATTTAAAATATCAATTTTATTTACGAATAACAAGAAACAAATCTTGAGATTACGTTATTAGCACAAGCCTTTTTAAGTTACTATTTTTGTTCAAATAGAAAACAATATCTATATCTTATGTTACTAGTGCCCGTATTCATAATCAGACTTAAGGCTTCCTTAAATTTATCTTTAGATGCTCAACAGTGAGCTCAATGAAATAATTCGTAGAGCATCTAAAGATAAATTTAAGGAAGCCTTAAATATAAGGCCTGACTATGAATACGGGCATAAATTAAGGAAGCAATTTTTTCGTATTTATTTTGTCTATTATATGTGGAAACAAGACTATTTAGGAAATTCTGAAATAGATTAATAATATTATAATACCATTCCTATATAAATAGTTTCGCATGAGTATATGGAAGCAGTATTATATTTGTATTAAAATAAAGAGAAGTTTTGTAAACAGCTCCCACGTGATCTTCGATCACAAGATATTCAACTTATAGAATATTAACGAAATCATATCGTGCAGAAAATTTTCTATATTACATACAGTGAATGCAAAAAGTACAAAAAAAATATTTTTTAAAAAACTTTATTTTTAAAAAATACTCTCTAAATCTGAATCAGTGGATAATCACTCATATCAGTGCCAAGTATATTACTAGTAATTAAATGTGAGATAATCTCTAACCTAGCTAATTTTTATCATATGATCTAATTAACTTTGTTTTAGTGCTTAAATTCAATGAATATGATATTGGAAAATTGAAATTAACATGTAAATATCAGTATTTTAATTATTAATGCTCAAATATTCTTCCTTTTTTAGTTGAACTGATTATCAGTGTCAAATATGCCACTGGGTAATTAGTGACTATCCACTAATTCAGATTTAGAGAGAAAATATTATCCAGCAAGAAATGAGTCATAGAATTGATATTGAATTAATATCGATGATTTCAACATCAATTTGACGTCGATTCAACGTTTAATTGATCATTTCTTAATTAACAATTTATTTTTAAAGAATGAAGACTGTATGTTTCTTAAAATTATATATACCAAAAAGATGTGTATTAATTATAGAAAATATATCATCTGCAAAATAAGCGAAAATTAAAAATTGTATTGTGTGGATGCTCAAGTATTCGTACAGTCGAGAAATTTAGCTTCTAAATCAAGAATATATGCGAAGATCGTTTATTAATGTAAGAACATAATGTATTCATTGTATAAAATTGCTAATTAATTTATTTTCTACAAATAAGACTTTTTATAAAAAATTTCCTCGTACGAATACTTTTTGCTCTCACTGTATATAAATAATTGTCATTAGGAAATGTCAAGAAGTCTAACATTCGGAAAAACTGTTCATGACACAATAATACTCTTCTTCCTCTTACCGATTTTTTTATCATGTCTTACGTAAAGAGGCGAAAAAAGATAATATAAATTATGTAAAAGATCTAATTGACAGTGTACTCTTAAATACTACTTTGGTATAAATAGAAAAATATACAAAACCTTCGGTGTGTCGTTTGTCACGATCACTCTACGTATTGTACCAATTGCACCGATATTAGATAATATCAATATATATTAATCAATAAAATCTTCTGTTTCCGTTTACCATTTATGAAATTATAATCCGTAAAAAGACATTGAACCAATCAATATTCAATTAGACTATCGGTGCAAATTGACTATAGTCTTATAAAATTTAAAAACTTAATATTAAACGTAAACTAACAATGGAAATTGGACACAGCCTAATAGAATCGAAGATATGCGAAAATTCATCGATTAAATTTTTGCTTAAATTTTTTATAAAAATGTACACAAAAAAAAATAATTTATATAAATTATAGAAAACAACCGACAATATTTCGATGTTTGCAAATAAATTTATAAATAAATAATTTATAAATAAATAATTCCATAAGGAATCAGAGAGAACTCTTCCTAAACTGAAGTTTTTAGATAATTCATACCTTATCTTTCTTCTCATCTATTCGATTCCACTTGCGCTTAGAAAGCTCGATAAAAAAATTAGTCTTATAATATAAGGAATCAACGTTATAAAAAGTACATTTAAACGCACTTGTTTATAGTTTTTCTTTTAAAGACATAATAGCCAGCATTCCTACCGCTTCTGCTCAACGTGATCGGTTTTCTATCAGTACGAGTATGATTACTGCACGAAACATTCGTGTTGTTCATTTTTACCCAAATCACATACATATTGGACGCATTAACCTTATGCGTAGTAATCGCGTTCCTGAGAACGCAGGGATCTAATTTACGAGGTGAATAACTAAATGCAGGATGATTCATGGGTCGGACTTTCGCACGTTTCGCGCATAAACCCGTGACATAAACGTCCTCCAAGTGTAACAATGGTGTTACCAATGCTGCTTGATATAATTTAGATGCCACACCCATACTCATAACATACCCTGTACCTGATAAATAATTTGGATATGTTTTCTCCGAGTACATGTACTTGGGTGTATACCTACGCAATTGAAATCATTGCAATCTTAAATTATTTTTCTATAACATTTTGCTAAATAATACAGACGAAAAGATACTTGCCATTTATTTTTAGGATCTAATATTGGTTTAGCACTGCAAATGAGGGAACCTAAAAGAGTCTCCGTTTGTGTTCTCGAACGCAGCGTTTGCAGAAGCAAGGGAATGTTTACGAACATGTCATCATCCGTTTTCATGAGGTATTTAGCTTGATCACAATTCGACGTTACCCATTTCAGCATCATGACCGACTTCAGTGTCAAATTGTTATATGTATCAAAGAAGCGTTCTTGCACAATGTCATTATATTGAGAACTTTCCTCAACAATCAAGTTCTAGAAAAAAAAACAATAAATTTAGAAATATGTTACAAAAGTAATTTTCTGTGTAATAACACTATTATAATAATAACGTTGTAAAGTATACTTACATTGAGTGTATCATTGTCACTTTTTCCTAGCAGAAACGCTATTTTTACTGTAGAATTGTACAAATTATCTAAGTTATATTTATTGGCCCAAGTACTCCTAATAGCGGTACGGGCCTCCTGATTTGCGACTGCCGAGCATATAATTATAAGCAAGTATGGCGGTAATGAACAGATGCCGGTAGGATTGAGAATCAATGTGTTATTCTCCGGATGAATATAAGCACAGAGATCTCTTGATGTATTATATGACCATCCAGGCAATTGTGCTGTAAATTAAATATTTGCGTCAAGCTTCTGTTAAATCATGTTAAAAAAAACAAATACGTTATTCTTTAAATATTATTGTATCAAGATATAAAATATGTTTAACATTATTCTAAATTATATTATTAAACTACATTGCATCATATTTAAAGATGTTGTAATCAGATTGTAGTGTGTGCCTTCCAACAAGCGACATGGTGTGATACAGTGATCATATCATCTTTGTTTAACATTGGCAAACAACAAGGATGTAATTCTTGGATCCATTTGTATCACTTGTTGAAGTGCACACAATATTATTTGTCTCTTTCTTACTTATTGTATAATTTCTAAATTTAAAATATTTTTATGATTATACTACTTAATAAGTATTTATATAATTGTATAGGTATTCTTAAAGCTTCCCAAAATTATATTATCGTAAAGAATGTAAAATGATAAATACATACCCATAGATGCTACGAAGCGTGAACTACCAAGAAGTTCTGCAGGAGATGGAGTTTCACCTAAGTTTAAAAATGGGCTCTGAGCGGAGTGGTACGCTGGCACATATAAGAGGCCTAATATGGCCAGAATTACAAATCCTATTGCCAATCGTCGAACAAAAGATGCCTTGCCTTTAACACTGCCATTACTGTTGACAGTGATTGCAGGTAAATCTTTGGGCAGTTGTCGTGATCTTTCCATCTATACAGAGAAAAAGAATGTTGTGAATATATCTTATATTAATTCTCCAAAAAGTATTAAATATTATTAACAAAAATTAAATATAAAACAATCTAAACATGCAAATAAGAAACCTTTCTGTATGTAAGGTATATTTGATTACAATTGCATGTGGACTAATAAGTTTCACGAGAATGCTATCACCTTAAAACCCAATGTGTTTGTAATTGATTAAGATTTATCTTGTATCTTATATCATACATCCCTTAAAAATCAATAATGAATTGATAATAAATTTCACGAAATTCATTGCTTATCAGCATGCATGTATTGTAGATTTTGTTATACAGAATATCTCGACTAAGTTTTAATTTATTTGTAAAAAAATAACATTTTTGTCTAAGATGTAGACTGGATATAGGCAAAAATGCCATATCTAAAGTGCATTTGAGATTTCACTTGTATAACTTCCACCACTGATACAACTGCCATAACAAAGATATGCTATTAAAAAAGATATGCTAACTGGTATGCTCGTGAACGCCACTGGTTGGCAGTACTTTACCATCAGTCTTATCAATAACCAGTTATGTATGCAGCAGCATAAATACCATCTATCGTGCTCCAATTTCAAACATTTAAAAAGATTTAAATGGTAATAGAATCAGCCATAAAGTCTTCTTCTACAGTTTTGACTCTTTCCTTCATATCACAAGCACAAGCATTCCTAATTACTGTCAACACTTGCTTAATTATGGAAAACCATAATGACATTATATATTACTCCCGTGTTATTCCATCATGTTTTTCTCATTGAGAAACAATAGGCTCGTCCTTGACATACCAAGACTGCGTTTGAAAACATTATCCAAATATCTTTGAGTATCATTTTATCCTTGTTGATCCCCACCGACTGTTAAACAAGGATAAAATGATGCTCGGAGTCACTCGGAGAGTGTCTTCGAACACAACTCAGGGGGACTATCAGTCAGGTGAACGTGATCTAATAATAATTCGCGAATTTCGAGCGTACATCTCGCAATGTCAAAAATATACGTGATCTAAGCAAGAAGAACAGTGCTTCTCGACTATAAGCGAGGATCGACCTGATCACATCACTGGTTCCACCTGGTCGAACCATGTCACGTTCACCTGTCGCGTTTTACAGTAATACCCCAGAAGAACCAGTACAAGATGCGTAAACAAAGTGCCCACCTTTTGGTCGCGATGACTGCCTGATCACGCCGCATTTGGCGCCTCTCCATTTACCTCGTCCGCGTGAAATAATAACTCGGCTCATCAGAACATCGCGCGCCGCGGAAGTTGTGCAGGCGCGTACCACGGAATCCACAGACAGACACGGTAAGCAGAAGAAAAGATCTCATTGGATCCCTTTCGCCCTCGCCGTCACTCACCCGATGCTGTAAGCGCTGTCGCACCGTCGCAGTCAGTGCGGTCGCACCGTCGCACGACACTGAGGAATAGGAATTAGGAAGTCAGATGTGTGTAACCGCGCGCGCGCTGTTTCTGATATCTTTTCCGTAATCTCCTCGGTAACAGTAGTAGCGCAATTACGTTAGATACGTAATCTTGATTACGATTTTCGATAAGATATACAGGAGAGTGACCACTCGCGAATCACGATAAACATCGTAGTTGTACGTTAAGCTGTTTTAAGTCATATAATCGATACTATCGGTTGTATCTATCAATTAAAAGAGTAAAGCGATTAAAAAACCTATTATTCACGAATTGTTTTCATGCAACGTCGATCTGCACGACAATAAAAACGCCGTCCTATTTAATTGCTTTCAAATTGCAATAATAGTCGTATCAACTGTACCCGGCGCGAACGATAATAAAAACAATCAATAAAATCAAGTCAGGTAGAATTATTAGCGATTAATCGCGATATGACACAATTACATCGATATTAACACAATCCGATTAGAGATCAAGTAATCATTTCTCCTTTTTTTCTCGCTCCCATGGATCACGTTTCTTTATTTCACTCCGAACACAAGAAGTGCAAGGAGTGCAAATAGATCTAGATTCGTCCGAGCGAATGACTCATCGGGTCGGTCAATTTTCCACTTCGTTTTCCTCGTCGCGAATTTCCCTCTTCTTATGCTTTACAACACTCGAATCCATACAGGTTTCATTTTGAATTGTTTCGGACGTGCGAGATATAATGACGGTGATCATAGACCTGAATGAAGCGAGTAATCTTATATTCCCTGGTATCGTTGCACAGTTCCGAGGCAATTCCTACAGAGTGTTGTCCACCTTCGCGTCGTCTCGCGAGCCGAGACAGTACGAGTGACTTTCTGACTCGATAATAGACCGAACTGCTTGTCGCTCGGCGACGAGGGAATCGAGGGATAGAGGAGACAAGGAGAAATCGGTCGTGGCAAAGCAAGCTCCGTTCTTCGTTTGCACTTTCTGCACCTTCGAACACTCCGTTCTTTCTTTTTCAACATGCTCAGGAGACGAATCAATGAAGAAAGAATAAAAAATATACGATTAGAGATTATTTCGACTCATATATGCGTGTATTTTTATGAATTTAGAGTAACTAGTTTATATCAGATTAAATTAGCTTTAATCTTAGTTTAAATTTATTTTTCTTTTTTCTGATTCTAGGATGCAGCATATATAATGCAATTTTCCATCATGGGATGCGGTCCACTTGGCGCATCTTATTTAATTTTTTTATTTTAAGTAATATTGAAAAGAATTAACAAAAGTCTACTATAAGAGACTAAAGAAAAATTATTTCTCTTATATCCATTATTCTATCAATAAATTAACTTTGATTTCAGTTTAACTTAATTTCATCTTTTTCTAAATTCTAAGAACTAGATGAAGATAAAAAGTAAATAGAATATATATAAGCTAATCTTCATTCGTAGAAGTGGATTTGCTCAAACTTCGATTAACTTAATCGGCAACTAGCTGATTAGTAAGTATACCAATATGGTAATATGGTAATATGTATAATTCAATGTGAAGGACTTGTTAATTATATATAATTATTATATAAAATTATATATAGTTATATTAGGTGTTGGAATTAATTCGTAGCGTTTT
>NW_011626461.1:5987-22099 GCF_000204515.1 Acromyrmex echinatior
GACGTCACCAGCTCACACACACATGCGCCCGTGGGGAGGGGGGCCGGGGAGAAAAACCGTGAGAGATGGTGGGAGGCCATAGCAGCTCGCTCATTGGCTGCCTCCCCCCCCCCACCACAATACCCCTCTCGCCCAGTTTTCCCTCCGGCCCCTCACCCCGCGGCTTGCCCCATGGCTTAGAATATGCATAGATATGCTACTGACGAATGTGCCTCTTCTTCTATGATATGGACGGGGCTTAAGAAGCTAACTCTATTCCTTCGTCCTATGTATTCGTTATACAGATACCAAGGGGATATTTCTACGCTTCGCGTCTCCAATATGTAGTTGTTTACAATTAAGAAAATTCATTTTCGTAATTACAGTAATGTCGTTAGATGCATGCTTTACCGTTGCTAGACGTACGTAATCTCTTAGTTACTATTACGATAGGTTGGTGCTTCTTCGGGTGCTATGTAAACGACTGCTGCGTGCTCTGCTGCGAGATCTTGCTTTGGTTGAATTCTCTTTGAAAAATTGAGATTTTTATGATTTATTTTATAATATATTAGGTATAGTAAAAAGAAATCCATTATTTTTACTACACCTAATATTTCCATACACTTTTATTATAGATTTAAAAAATACTACTTAAAAATACTACTTAAAAATACGTGTTAAGAAAGACTACGAATAAAAAAACAATATAAATGTGTAAATAAAAGAAACAAATATAATTCTCATGATCTAAAATAAATAACAGGCGTTGTTTCGAGTGATTGTTAACTGACCCGATCGGGTCATTCTCAATGTTACATATAAACACATTTAAATAAAATAGTTCAACTAAAATGACATACTTCAATTAAACGGATCAACTAATAAAATAATACAAAACAAATTGCCATCTGTAAAATCGCATTCTGTTATTATCAATCTGATATTACGTCCGTAACGATATAGCATATATTTTAGATGTCAGAATAATAAAAGTCCTTATTGGTATCAAAGTAGGCAAAATATTCACAAACATCGTAAATTCAAAAATTCAAGTTAAAATCTATAAAAGTAGTGAGAACAAACATTACATTAACATATATCTAAAGCAATGAAAAGGCGAGAACAATAAGTACTTTGATATTGTATATATTGTAAAATAATAAAAAAGTCCGTCTATAGATTCATATGTATGATTTGATCTTATAGTAAAAGTTATCTTAGAATTATAAAGTTACAGTATCCAATGATAAAAAAAAATCTTCACATCTGTGTTCCGGAATCACCATTAGTTCAAATGTATTCTCGAGGATGATAAGTAAACACCTCATAGACACCGAGTTATCCTCATTCAATCACGCCTGCGCCCGACATTCAAAACATGAGTATATCTCGCTTCTGTTTTAATCATGCTATCTATCTCAGATGGCACGCGGTCTCCCTTGCGCGACATTCAAAAAATTAACTATCGCGTATACGTTCCGCGTGCAAAAATTCAGTTCGCTTCCCGATCCCGATCAATACGGATCATTAACCGAGATTCGTGTTTAACTAATCTTATTCCGAATATTGAGTGCGAATTATACCAAAATCTCATCACATCAACGCTGTATTTTGTCACGTAACGTTATTGATATACCGCGAGGGCATTCAGTGCGCAAGAATTATCTGAGTTTCCGGCGAGATTTGCCGGTCTCGTAGTTGCTCGCCATATGCATTCTTTAACGGCTACAAAAAATTATTCAAGGTAATGCCAAGTGCGAGTTACCTGTGCACGCACCTAACCGAACGCATCAATTATCGGATTACGAGCATACCGCCTACCGCCCGCTTCGAAAATCTTAATTCGACTCAACAATAAAGTTTAAATTATTACAACAAAGAAAGTCGTCGTTATTACACGCCACTTTGGCGAGCGAACCTTCCATACAAGATGACATCAGCATCGCAAACATCTATATGAATACAAAAATTCTTTTACCAAAACAGCACATTTAATTCGACGTTAGCAAAAGAATACAAAATTTGGAAGCAATATTGCGAAGAAACGTCTTTGCTAAAAAACACAGAGTGAAGGAATCGTTGAAAAAGTGGGGGGTTGAAAATAGTTTGGAAAGGGAAACAAAAGAAAAAAGAGGAAATGTCTAAGAGAGGGAAAACAGTTATATAATAGGAAGATAGGAATCGTAATGAATCAGATTCACTTTGCTTATTTAGACCTTGGCTTTGCTTTTTTATGTAAACCATTTCCGATACTAACCTTTTCTTATAGGAAGGATTCATTATCGAGGATTTTAACATTGCTCCTATCAAAATTGTGATTATAATCAATGTGATGGTTCGTGATAACAGTTGGAGAACCCGTTTTTTTATTCATGTCTAACTTATTCTTGCAATCTAGTTTTTAACCTCCCCTTCGTTTGACCCACATAACTGGCATCGCAATCCTCATAAAATATTTTATACACCACTCCTCGATGTGATAAAATATCTAATTGGCCTTTACCTCTTTTTATATACTTATTTAATGTGTTCGGAATTGAATAGACTAACTTCGAATTCATTTTAAAGGCGATGGGTCTTTCAGAAACTGATTTAATATACGGTATGATGAAATATTTATCTGCGGATATCTCTTTTTTAGGAAAATAAGAAATGTGAGAGTTTTTGTATTTACGAATGTAAAAAAGGAGTCTATTATGAATCGTAATAAATATAAAATGGAGAGGATAGCCATTCTCCAAAAATATGTGAAACAGCATTTATAAGATTATTCTCTTGAAATTTTGGGTGAGACAATAATATCATTCTATCTATTGCACCTATAATAACATCCTTTTTTGATATAAAGGGTGATGAGAATAAAAATTGAGAAATCTTCCCGAATATGTAGGTTTCTGAAATCTATCAAACACAATTCTATTCTCCTCAACAATTATAATCGTGTTTAAAAATTTAATGTGTATGCTGTTCACCAATTTCAATGGTGAACAGCAACTTAGCATGCAATGAATTAAAAATGTTTTTAATATTATTTATGGTATTAGAGAGAACTGCCAAAACAATATCGTCTACATAACGATAATAGAACAATGGTTGTACAGGTAACATTTCAATGGCTAATGTTTCTAAGTCCTGTAAAACAATTTCAACAACAACAGGAGATATAGGCGAACCCATGGGGGTATCATAAATTTGTTTGTAGAAACTTAGATTAAAAGTAAAAAAACGTAGAATTCAGAACAAAATTTACAGCAATAAAAAACTCATTCAAATAATAGTATTTTTTACTATGTTGTCCCATCTCCTCTCAATACTTTTAGCCACTAATCTATGAGAACATTAGTAAATAGTGAGACTACATCCAAGGAAGTTAAAACATAATCAGGTTCAAAACACAATCCATTTAATTTATTGACCAAATAGAAACTGTTTTTCACTTGACTAAATACCTCTGGAATACTATTTTGAATAATATTATGTAAGAAAGGAAAGAAATAGTATAGTGGACTATTAATGGGGAAGAAATGATGACTTTAAGAGGATTCCCCGTTTATGAATTTTGAATAAACCATAAACTCTGGCAGAATTACCATCAATAGTATTCAACCATCTGTACAACGTGTTATCTATTATATATAACCCCTATTCTTCCAGCTAACAAGAATGTTACGTAAATCGTTAGTTAGCTTTTTAATAGGATCTCTTATTATTCTTTGATAGGTATCAGTATCCGAGAGAATGACCTCCATTTCGTGAATATAATCAGCTCTATTCAAAATCATCACTGTAACATTACCCTTGTCAGTCCTCGTAATAAGTAATTCATTATGATCTTCGATGAACTTACGTGTGGTTTTTAATCAAAAAGAAAAGGAAGCTGTTTATCACTAAGGGCTAATCCGAGGGGAACCGTTTGGAGAATTTACTGAGGATGGAATTACTTCTAATGAACTTTACGACATTATCTGGGCGGCCAGATATATAATATTATTTTCAATATTTTTTATAAATTCAACTAAAGTTCTTTCTACGTTATACTTGTTAATAGGCATACCGAACCCTTCACCTAGTTGTAACAATAATTGAACTTCCTGTGGAATGTCAGTGCTAAGATAACGAACCAATCATGTATTGAGTCAAAGAAGATGCTTCATTGAAAATATCAGGAGAAATACAAACTTTTTTTAACTCAACAGAGTCATCAAGGACAGAAGGGCAAAAATAATGTAAATCAGAACCTGATAAAATATGATTAGAAACAGAGCAAGTATAAGATACAGGTTTAATATGAGAATTATTGGTTCTAAGCTTTTTAGCCTTGAGTCATTCAATTTTTTTGTTGATTCGAAAAGTTTGTTTAAAAAAATAAATATTATTAATATAATCGAGATAGATAAAAAAGCTGCAGTGGACAAGTTCTGGTAAAATATCACGAATCAAATTAATAGTGTTAAAAATGTTAATTCTAGTAAAATTTAAATGACAATAAGCATCTTTAAGTTCCAATCGCAATACAGTTTTTACATAGTTACGTTGTACATTATTTAATCGCTTATAGTAAGAGTTATTGTAAAAAAAGAAATTCTCCTGTCTCAAAAACGTATATAAATGTAAAGGGACTAAGTTATGTTTAAGACAGTATTTAATAAATTTAATACGCATTCTAATATTAACGCTAATCTTGATCGAATTGCTAAAAATATTTATTAAAATAATTTATGATTCGGTTAAACCGTCAGCTGTCGTGTTATTTTTAAGCGTGAGAATAATCTGAACTTTTTCATAATTTTGTTTGTTGTCATCGTTTTGAAAATAAGCATTCTTAATAGAAAATTAATGAAATTAATAAACTATGTTCTAAGACTTACTTGAGAACAGATTAATGATGATCTGTATAAATTGATATAAAACGACCTGTATATGTTGAGTTTCAAAATGAGAATGAGAAGTCAAGGTAAAAGAATTGTTTATAAAAAGATACATTATAAAGTATAAAAGCAATATTTATACAGAAATCATGTTATTATATAATGGGTCTAATAAATCAGTAATACTTCGTATATTTAAACCATTTCTTTATTTCTTTATATGAATTGCTTCTGAAATAAGTTCTGAAATCTATTGAGAACTTAACTTTTTCTTCATCTAATATTTGAATCTCATTCCAATTAAAATTATGATTAAATTCCAGTTTGTTTCGTAATAACTAAGTTCTGATTCGTACATCTATTAATATGATTGTAGTTTCTTAATTCTTGTGTTTAATAGGCGTTTAGTCTAACTACGTATGATGCACTACAATTTTTACAATTTATTTCGTAAACTACTTTGGAACATAGCAGTGATAGTAATTTATCTTTTTATGCCTTTATAAAAGAATTTAATTTGTTTATGTCTACGTAAGCTAGACGTATTGCTCAATTATTCTTACAAAATCTCCAAAATTTTTTGGCAATCGTGGAAACATACGTATCGTAAAGAATGTGGGATTGTTTGTTATTGTCGACTTTTTTCTTATTTTTCTTTTCACTTGTTTTATTTTTATTGAGCTGTTGGAATTTCACGAGTAATCTTTTTTTAATGCAATTAAAAATAAAATTTCTTCATTCTGATTTGTTTATTTACCTTCGTCCCTTCCGACTATTACAATGACTCGTCAACAAAAAAGCAAATTATTGACTCATTTTCATCCTACCATTTGTTTACAATATACTTACCGCACTTTTTTTTGAAAACCGTTTATAAAAAAATTCCATATTATCTTTTTTTATGGAGAATTTAATGTTCTTCAATTTTTATATAAAACTTTTTTTGTATATACAACTATTCGTGAATTATTTTCGAAAATCGATTTTTTTTGTGATTTTGACTTAATATGGCGATTTTTCCGTACATAACAATGGGGATTTTTGTGTCGTTATTTATTATGCCAAAATAAAACTTTCCTCAAAAATTTAACTCCTCCAGAGTATTTCCAATATTTGTTAATTTTAGAGCTAATTTGACTGGACTAATAATCGGGCCCAAATTGGACCGTTTTCTAAAGTGGGCCACTCGCTATTTATATATTGTATGATTAATTTAACAGATGACAGTAATAATTTGAGCAGGCAATCTATACGACCCAATTGCATCGATTCATAAATCATCAAGTAAAAATGAATTTGTAGACCTGAATCTAGTCACTATGTAGCATCCATTAGATAAGTTTTCTATCTGGATAGATCCTAGCTAATTTTTTTGTATATAGCTACTGGGAAAGGTAAGCGTTACATTTTACGTTTAGCTATTAGCTAATTTCTTTATACAACTATTGAGACGTGAGCATTATATTACTAGCTAACATAATTATGATATCTATGATTTTTTATGTCATAACTATGTTACATTGTGCGGCTACTAGCTAATTTTTTTTGTGTATGCAACTACTGGGAAAAGTTCTTTTTTTTTTTTAAACTCTTCATAAATTCGTAATCTGTCCAAGAATAATAATCGAATGTTGTAAGTAGATTGGTGAAGATTGTCCTTCAAGAATCCCAACGTGTTACAACCATTTCATGCTCAATAAATTAAATCTAGCGGTGTTCGTCACTTTAGTCGATAAGTTGTTTTGTGAGTTTATTTAGTAGGTTAACTGTCAAGTGGTTAAAGTGAGATTCTAATTGTTCAAGGTATCTTTTACTGTAACGTTCTTTACTGTTATTATATTAAGGTCGTGGTGAGATTTCGTAAGAGACCAACCATGAAGCGTTACAAATGTTCTACCTACCTTGACTAAAACTTTTATAAAATTTCAATGTTAGAGATGCTAGCTGAACTCCATACATCCATATTATATTCAATATTTATATATTGTGATTTTAGATTCAAAGGAAAGAGATAATTGTCTACTTATTATTAGCTAGTAAAGATTAAAGTACTTTAGACCCAATTGATTACTCTTGGTGAAGAAATGTGTTCTCCATGTTAAGTGTTTATTTAGATGTAATCGCAAGTACTAAATTTGAAGTAGAAATTATTTGATTTAATCATGGGAGAGTTTTCTGGCGAAAAAGTCACATGGACAGAATCAGTCCCATTCACTTGGATTTTCCATTTCATTAATCAGACAATTATACACTTTGTAAGACAATTATATATTTTTTTAGATAATCGAAACTTTATCTAGTAATTTATTTAGTGGCCATAATAGCTATATTATCGACATAAGTCGCGAAAATACTGATGTCATGCGTCGGAATATCCCAGGTATATAACTGATCCCAAAGAGCAAAGAGCGGGTCCCAAAACAATACCTTGGAGTATGTTAGTTAATATGGATTGGACTGAGTTTAGTCACTTCATCATGGTACTTCTCTAGGAAGTATCTATCAACAAGTAAAATCTTAGTATCTGATAAAATAAGAGTGAGGCAGCGTAGTCCTCAATTTATAAAGAAAACCAAGTGCCACACCTTATCGAAGATAAGAAATATCTAAAAAGATAGTGTCACGCGACATAATATAGTAAAATGAAATAAAATAAAATAATAACAATTTAAATGTAACATTACCGTTCGACCGTGATGTTACCGCGTGATACTGTCCTCAGAAGAATACCAAGAAAAGCTGATGATAGACGTCTCGTCAGCAAGGACATGCGGAAATGATAATACTATCTATATAAACGGACAGGAGCTCCGATTCGAAGTTTATTAGTTCAATAGCATTCATTAGCTCATTAGGTGCGTTAACTAATTCGTATATCTCGGATTCAAACAAGAATTATAAGTCCGCCTGCCGATCTTAATGTAATATGCCGGGAATTTAATAATTGTAAACGAAAGATAGTGAAATCGATTTAATAAATAACTAGCATTTCTATGTACAAGAAGTTTGTAACTCTCTTCTTCCCGTTGCGCTCTCTCATATGTTCTCTTTTCTTCTTTCGCACACGATTTTATTAAGTAGATATAGTATCTATTTTATATTTCTTTTAATAATATGACTTAGCAACTAATTTTAATAATATTTTATATAATAGACGAGCAACTGAGCGCGCTATCTCTTACTATCTATATTTATTATCTTTTCTCTCTCTTTCTACCGTTGCATTCTCTATCCAACTCTCACGTTTTGTCTCTTTTCTTGCACGCAAAGAGTTAAGATTTTTCTTCTATCGAATTAATGAGTGCAAATCGAACATTCAATGAGAGTGCGATGACACCGTTAGACATTATGATAACGTCGGCACGCATGGTGTAACATAAAACCGCCAAGGAATGAGTGAAGGATGAACGAAGGGAAAGGAAGGAATAATAGGAAGATAACTGAATAATTCCATAATCCCAGATATACAATTCAAATATACATCTATTTTAGTACAGTTTTTTACAAAATATAATGAAAAATATTTATTAACTTATTTATTTCTATACATATATGATATAATTATAAATTTCTGTTTTTTTTACGAGAGATCCAAGTGTCTCTACACCATCATCGCCATCTTCCTTCCTATTTTCGCTCAATGTACGGCTCATTACCATAGCATCGTTCATCAGATCCTTCAAATACTTCTCTCACATTCTTCTACTCTATCGATTGTTTGCATAATCGCAGCATCTGCACAATCCCTGAAACATACAATAGCAAGACTTAAATAGCATAAATTAAAATAGATCTCATGTGCACATGAAGCATTTATCGCATGCAAAATAATAAGAACTTGATCATGCTCAGAGTACCGCTGCGAATGAGTACACGAAACTTCATACACGTTAACCTACTATACACCCCGATTATCATATCGAGCCTAACGCGAAGTTACAATGCTCCACGTCAATGTCTATGATCATTAGTATATATACTTACATTGTTCCTAACAATAGATGTTCCTGAGCGAACATTAATCTGCAGTAAATTAGGTGCGTTCCGGGTGATATTAGTAAACGTCTGATCTATTCATAGCAGTAGCTGATAATGCTCCGCTTCTATTGATAAGAATCAAAGCTTTCGCATGTAATATACCCACAGCGTCCGAGAGATTATGTTCTCCATCGTACACAAGACTAACTTATAGCCTAACCAACAGATAGAGTTTGATTTTAAAAGAGACTGTAAACCATGTAATTCTAAATGTATGAGTAAATATAAAATGCTAAAATGAATAATATATTTCAATGTTTCCGTGCAAATGTTCGCTACCGAAATCTAAGTTATCTTGAAGAATTCATTACTCGTGTAACTTTAATGTTAAAAACATTATGAATTCTTTTTAAAGATATAAGAGACCAACATTGTTAGTCAACCTAAACTGTTAAAAGATAAATAGATTATTTCTTTCAACACTTTTACATAGTCTATGTTCACTGCTATAATACCAAATCATTATTTAATAACAACAATCATTTATTGTTATAATAGAATTAAAATTAAAATGATGCAAAGTATAGTTCTGTCTCATTATTGCGATCAACAAACTTTCTATAGATGCAACGATAAATTCGTGACATTAGCTATACAGTTTTTTAATTTATTTCATATAATTATACGTTATGAATTTAGTTCTTTCTTCTTATACATTTATCTTATAATATTTAATTACTTTTTTAATTACAGGAAACATTATTTTATTCATAAAAGATTTTTATTTCTGATGTAAAATGCTTATAAGTAAAGCTTCAACAAGAACTAACACACACACACACACACACGCGCGCGCGCGCACGCACGCACGCACACGCACTAACACCTCCACAACTTCGTTAAATTAGACAAATTATTGTAATTAATATTAAATATAAACGA
This sequence comes from Acromyrmex echinatior, assembly GCF_000204515.1. The sequence continues at coordinate 15,755 of NW_011626461.1, forward strand.
GATCGTGACTGTAATGAAACTTATTGTTAGTAATGATATTTTTTTTTTAAATAAATGTAAGCTTTATATTCTAAATGAAGATCCCTCTAGCTTCCATTTATTTTTAAATCACCACTCGTATCCCGTTCCATTTAATACATTATAAATGTTAAATAGTATAATACGATACAATTAAAAAAATTTGTTTTATCCGTACACACCAAAGTTTATTCTTCAATTCTACAAGATTCAATTTATGAGGATCGTTTGAAAAGTTTCGAGTCTTAATATGAAAATGATTCATCAAAACCCATCCTGGTACTATAATCGTACATGTTTTGAAAGATATCTGTGAAAATTATAGCCATTTTGGAAGCTCAATTGTTATTTGACAATTATTTGTCAGTGTTTTTGTTTGATAAAGATCTCTGTCCTTCGAGTCACTTTGACCCTAGGAAATAGGAAAAAGTCATTAAGGGCTAGATCTGGATATGGTGAGTCAATCAATTCGAGGTAAATATGCAGTAGAGAGGAGCACTTTCCGGTGATCTTGACCTTGACATATATGGTCAAGGTCATAATCCTAAATGGTCATAACATTCAAAAGGTTTTAGCCCGCAGTCGTCCTTCGTCAAAAAGTTATTAACAATCAAAGTTGTTAATTATTGTATCAAAAATTGGATAGATAGGACAATGTTGAAACCCACGTGTAACAATTATGGAAGTTGCGCCCCTTTGCAGAGGAACAGGTGGGATGAGAGCTTCGCAGGAAAGTCGAGACCCATGTGCAACAGTACAATTATAGAAATCGTGCACCCCTTAGGAGGGGGAAGGAGGTGGGGAAAATCATTTCGCGTGGAAAATCAAAATCTATGTAGAATAGTATTTAATATTGTATGTATAGCAAAAATAATACGTTATTTTTGAAACTTTTTGTTAATAACTTTTTAACGAAGGAAGACCGCGGGCTAAAACCTTTGAAATCCATTCAGGATCATGGCTTTAACTACATATATCAAGGTCAAGGTCATCGGAAAGTGCTCCCCTATACTGTATATTTAATCAATTCAAACCGCAATTCATAAATTTCTATCATGGCGACCGCCGATATTCGACTTTTTCCATTTTTACAAAAACACTGATATGGATTAACACGAATGACACAAACAACAACTGAACGTTTAAAATAATTACAATTCTCACAGGTATATTTCAAAACATGTACGACTGTAGTACCAGAATGAGTTTTGACGAGTAATGCCATTTTCATATTGAAGCTCACAGCTTTTCAAACGATCCTCATATTAGCGCCAATTGTAATAAAATTTTTCAGAAAAATATCATTCGGAGCATTTGAAAGTTATCTCTTAAGCTTTAAAAGTCTTAAATTCACTTAAATGCACTAAAAATTTATTTTTACGTAAAAATAAGATAACCTCCATTGACCTTGATCTTGACAAATGTTATCCAGAACATAATTCTGAACAACATTCAAGAAGTTTTAACCATTGACCGGACACCATACGTAGTATTAATGCCGACGGTACTGTAAATTTCAAGCCTTATAAATCAAAAAGTACTTAATGAAAAATAACTATATTATAGCGTTTTGAAAAGCTCTTGACACCAGCTATTAGATTCTGGCATTAAAAATAGGCTGTTTTATTTTTAAAAAGTCGATGTGACCTTAACTTGATCTTTAACGATACCATTCAAGGTCAAATTAATGGTACCTTTTTATGTCTCCTTCAGAACCATATAATTTTTATTTGAAATATTTTTTAGTATCTACCATAGTTTTCCAAAAACCTTATTATACAATATTATTTAAAATGAGTCCCGTGTATATATAGAGGGTGTCTCTTAAGATGAATCGGGGCCACATTGGGCGGAGAATAGATCAAAGGGAACAAAAAATGTTTATACCATTTTGAAATACTCGCTGTAGTTGTCGAATTAGAAAAAGAAAAACCAATAAGCGGTTAAAATCAATAAGCGGTTAAACCGCGCCGCGCGAATTCGTAGGACGGCCCACACTCCAGCGACGGCGGCAGCGGCGACGGCGATGACGGCGCACAGGTAGGAGGAAGTAGCGCTTCGTCGTCTGGTACAGCCTGGCATGGCGGTCCTATGTTCGCCGCATCGCGTTTACACTATCCAAAAATGTTATTTTAGTCGAAATTTTCCTTACACATTTTTTATCGTTACAAATCACGTTATTTAGCACGATTAAATATGTTTTAACACAATTAGTTAAGCGATGTATAGGCGTATAATTTTGCTTATACCTATTTTTTTCCGAAATTCGAGGCTTTATTGTAAAAACCTGTTTATACATTTATGATTCAAAGTATTGTCCATCGCTGGCCACTACTTTCTCCCATCTTTCGGGCAGCATACAAATCCCGCGTCAAAAAAACTGGTCATCTTTTGAGGCGATCCACGAATCGATCCAATTTTTTACTTCTTCATAAGACCGGAAGTGCTGATCAGTCAGGTCGTGTGCCATTGATCGAAACAAGTGATAGTCAGAGGGAGCAACATCTGGAGAATACGGCGGGTGGGATAGGACTTCCCATTTCAACGTTTCCAAGTATGTCTTGACCACTTTCGCAACATGGGGTTGAGCATGCAAAATCATTTTATCATGTCTCTCGTTGTATTGCGGCCGTTTGTCTTTCAATGTTCGGCTCAAACGCATCAATTGCGTTCGATACTGATCGCCTGTGATTGTTTCAGTTTTAACAGCTCATAATATACTACGCCGAGCTGATCCCACCAAATACAGAGCATGATCTTGGAGCCGTGAATATTCGGTTTGGCCGTCGACGTGGAAGCATAGCCGGGAACTCCCCATGATTTTCTGCGCTTGGGATTATCGTAATGAACCCATTTTTCGTCCCCAGTCACAATGCGATGCAGAAAGCCCTTCCGTCTTTGCCTTTCAAGCAGCTATTCACAAGCAAACAAACGCCGTTCAACATCTCTCGGCTTCAACTCGTACCAATTTCCTTGCTTCTGAATCATTCCCATGGCTTTGAGATGGCGTTTTAAAATGGCTGGTTGAGTCACTTCTAATGATCGTGCCAATTCTTTTTGATTTTGATCAAGTAATGCCTTCAATTCTGCATCTTTGAAAACCTTCTCTCTTCTATCGCTATGCTGATCTTCGACGTGAAAATCACCGTTCTTGACATGTTGAAACCACTTACGACACGTTCTTTCACTAATAGCTTCACCATAAATATTTGAGAACATTCGATGAGCCTCAGCCGCAGATTTCTTCATATTGAAGCAGAAAATTAAAACCTCCCGCAAATGACAAGAATTTGGCTCGTAAACTGACATTTTCAATCGAGAATAACTTTATAATGCAAACACAAATCGATTAATGTTTCTATGGGGTTATGTTGACAGATGCCCAAGTTTATTGTGTGACGTCTATGATCTATTTATTTCGATCACCACTTACCGCTAAAGCCATCTATACGAAAAAGGTATAAGCAAAGTTATACACCTAATAATTAATTAAGAGCACTACGCAAAGCGTATATTGATCATCGCGATACCTTTCCGCTTGCTTTATATGTTTCTGTTTATATGTTTCTATTTAATTACGTTTCGAGATACTTCGTCGGAGCTATCACGTCGTTTTATGCTACATTTAGTCGGAATTTTATTTTTTGACATGTTAATGCGTACACAAACATAAAAAAATACATGTCCCTTATTTTTGTTTGAAGAATAACATACTAATGCCCGTATTTATAGTCAAACCTTGTACTTAAGACTTCTTTAAATTTATCTTTAGATGCTCAGTAGCCAATGAAATAATTCGTAGAATATCTGAAGATAAATTTAAGGAAGCCTTAAATATAAGACTTGACTATGAATACAGGCATTAAATTAAAATTGAAGAGGGACAGTTGGGTCCCTTTCTTGATTAGATTTTTCATTCACATCACTCATTACTTTTCAGTTATACATTTCTTACACTTCATTAACGCGTTTATTATATTTTAAGTCGCGGATCCTTTACATTAACACCTAAATTTCATTAACACCTAAATTAATTCTAATAATTTATTAAATCTAGTGCACACGTTCATTACATTTAAGACTAATATAACTCAATTTTCAATTATATTATTCAATTCTTTTCAATTACTGCATGACCACAAGCTTCCGTAACACGTTACTTAAAATTTATTAAAACATTTCTAATAATGATATAAAATAATTTATACGTTCAATTGCATTTAATGATTAAAAAACAAAAATATGTAAGAGTTTCAGCTGTAAGAATATTGGATTTGCAATGTACAGACTTACAATTAATTATTATAATAATTATGAGATCATTTTGTCATCAAGACAAGAAAAATTAAGTGTAATTAAAACTACTAAATATTTATGTTATACACCCAGAGGAAGATTCCTTCGATTCAAAGAAATGTTTCTTTGCTACACGGTTAAAAAAAAAATTTCTTTAATTTGAAAAAATTATATTTAAATCAAAGAAATGACGTTCAAATCAAGGAATGTTTTCTTTAATTATATAGCAAAGAAATATTTCTTTGAAGGAATTTTTCTCTGGATATATAATAATAAAAAATCAAACTACAGAATGCGATGAGATGTGCAATGCATCGCTACTCATATTCTTCTGAAAATATAAACATTTTAAGTACTAAGGAAACGCTATCGGTTCCAAATTATCTTGAGGTAGATAGCTTGACATGTTTTTTTTTATAGTTTCTCCAGTATGCCTAATCCACTCTCATTGTTTAATGCAACAATTGTTCGAAATGTCTTCCTCGTGCTTGTGAACAGAGTTCGGCTCTTTGAACTATTTGCCGCGTTGCACGGTGCACCATGTCTGGTGTAATGATATTAAAGGCCGCCTCATCGCGTACCTCATGTCCAAGATCATCATGCCTAAGCTCAATTAAATTTTTTATATGGCCCCAAACAAAGTAATCGAGCACATTTAAATCTGGCGATCTTGCCGGCCAAGTAATCAGGCCATCCACCTCTTACATATACACAGTGCGACAAATATGTTCCCGGACAGGGCCTGAAAATCATAATTGAAACAACAAATATGCATATTTTTTGGTTTTATTATTCAAAATATTCTCCTCTGGCTTCAATACACTTGTTACAGCGATTCAATAGTGATTCAAATGCATGTTCTAGCTCAGTTTGCGGAATTGCCTCTAGTGCCTGTGTAGAAGCTGATTGGATAGTCGGAATGTCATCAAAAAAGCATCCTTTCAATTTCAATTTCAATTTTGGGAATAATGAGAAGTCGCAGGGGGCCAAATCAGGTGAATACGGTGGAGTGTTTAACATAGAGACACGATTTCGAGCCAAACATTGACGGACAATCAATGAAGTGTGACTCGGTGCATTATCATGCAACAAAGACCAATTTTCTGGATCACGATATTCGGGGCGAATACGATGAATTCTGCCCATCAATCGCTTTAAAACTTCGAGATAATATGCACCAGTAATTGTTTGGCCAGTTGGAACAAACTCTTTGTGGATAATACCTTTGCTATCAAAGAATGTGATGAGCATTGTCTTGATTTTTGATGGAACTTTTCGTACTTTTCTTGCTTGTGGTGAATTTTTTGACTTCCACACTTTGACACTTAGTTTCTGGATCATATTGAAAGCACCATGTTTTATCACCCGTAACAATTGATTTTAGAAAGTTTGGATTATTTTCTGCGGCTGCAACGATGTCTCTGGAATAATTGATTCTCGCTGATTTTTGATCGCTTCTTAATGTGTGTAAACCAAACTTCGCACAAACCTTCGTTTTACCCAAATCTTCATGTAATATGATTGAAATCTTCATGTAATATGGTTTGAATCGTTTCTCTACTGATATTTAAGGCCTCCTCCATCATTTTTAGTGATGCATTGCGATCGTTTGCAACAAAATCACGTACTTTTTCGATCATTTCGAGTGTTCGAACCAAAATTGGCCGTCCTGATTTTTTGTCATCTTCAAGGGTCTCTCTGCCTTCCAAAAAACGCTTATGCCACTCAAAAACAGCTGTACGACCTAGACATTGACTGCCGTAAACTTGTTGCATCGATCGGAATGTGTCTGATGCACTTTTACCAAGTTTTGCGTTAAATTTAATCACTGCTCTTTGTTCCATATTAAAATTTCTACCTCGACCAAAATCTGGTTTAACATGAACTGTCATATCTTCATTATATGTCAACCAAAATGAATGTAACTTTGACAGATGATAGCAAAATGTTCAACCTTTAAAATGCATGGTTGAACGCACAGATGTCGCCACTGGTTGCTGAGATGTGGTTCGTGTCCGGGAACATATTTGT
>NW_011626461.1:44145-66601 GCF_000204515.1 Acromyrmex echinatior
GAATGATTCAGAAGCAAGGAAATTGGGTGCCGTACGAATTGAAGCCGAGAGATGTTGAACGGCGTTTGTTTGCTTGTGAACAGCTGCTTGAAAGGCAAAGACGGAAGGGATTTCTGCATCGCATTGTGACTGGGGACGAAAAATGGGTTCATTACGATAACCCTAAGCGCAGAAAATCATGGGGAGTTCCCGGCCATGCTTCCATGTCGACGGCTAAACTGAATATTCACGGCTCCAAGATCATGCTCTGTATTTGGTGGGACCAGCTCGGCGTAGTGTATTATAAGCTGTTAAAACCGACTGAAACAATCATAGGCGATCAGTATCGAACGCAATTGATGCGTTTGAGCCGAGCATTGAAAGACAAACGGCCGCAATACAACGAGAGACACGATAAAGTGATTTTGCAGCATGACAATGCTCGACCCCATTTTTATGTGCGAAAGTGGTCAAGACATACTTGGAAACGTTGAAATGGGAAGTCCTACCGCCCCACCCGCCGTATTCTCCAGACGTTGCTCCCTCTGACTATCACTTGTTTCGATCAATGGCACACGGTCTGGCTGACCAGCACTTCCGAAGGTCTTACGAAAAAGTAAAAAATTAGATCGATTCAAAAGATGACCAGTTTTTTTGACGCGGGATTCGCTGTCCGAAAGATGGGAGAATGTAGTGGCCAGCGATGGACATTACTTTGAATCATAAATGTATAACCAGTTTTACAATAAAGTCTCGAATTTCGAAGGGTAAAATCTGAAACTCTTATATGCAGCACATACTACGACGAGTCCACTGCAAGCCGGTGACAAACTAAAATTTTTAATTTTCTTTCGTTTTTCGTATTAAATTGTAGCTGGCCAGTGTTGTCGATACTTTAATTGTAGAGAAGGACATTTCAATCCGCAAGTGCAATTAAGAGAAACGAGCAGAGGAAAATTAATCACACTTCGTTGATAAAACAGGGCACTCCAGCATTCTCTTAAAGGAAGCAGTCAAAAGTTGGCTCGCTAAATCGAGGGGAGTAATCTGAAAATCAAAGAAAAAATTAATTCCCTGATGAGGAGATCTGGATATAAAATATCCACGAAATCCGCGGCGCTTCAGTTTCCACTCGATGATCGAGACGTATCGTAAACGACGGGGGATCAAAAGAAAATCATCGAGAAGTACTACAGGGAAGAAGAGCAAAAAAGTGACGAAGAAGAAAAAGAAAATTCATGCTGTAGGAAAAAAAATCAAAAAACCATCCGCTCGAAACATCGAATCAAGAAACGTGATCCGACATATTTTCTTAATTGAGATAGGAATTCGTAGCTAGAGAAAAAGTATGTCTTTTCTTCATATCCACACAAGCAAGTATAAAAAGCGTATAAACTCGATCTCTTCTCTCTGCTTCCTACGCAAACCAGCATTAAGAGTTCGTAATGATTTATTGCAAATCCGTAACTTCGCTCGCGGATGATTCGCCTATAGAATTCGTCATACATACCCATATGGAGAAGATCTATCTGGATCTCACATGTTGAGCTTTCGCGTAGAAAGCAAACGCGGCGAAAGCACATCAGTCGCCCCGACAGCGGGGCAAAAGTAGAACCCGTAAATCATTTACTGCCTTCCATGTTCAACCAAATCGACGTATATTTCAATCAAAAGCTTGTATCGCCACCAAACAACGCTTACCACGCGTACATTGAAGCGTCATTAAATTATGCTTCACCCGCAAAAATCTCCCACCTAACTTCTTACTTATGATCCTCGGTTACATGGACGACACGTTAGACTCGTCAAATCCAAATACAATGAGAGACGCGCGCAATACATTCAAGGAAATCATGCGCTAGATTCTTTTTTTTTTAAAGATTTGATTTTTGGAATCTATTTATTGATTTGGAAAAAAATCGATTCTCGAAAATCGTTTGAGAATTTTTCTATCCTTTTTGTATATTGACATAAGGTTGCCGCTTTTCAAAAAAATGGGGAAAATTTGATTATATATATAATAAAGCAAAGAGATTGGAAAAATGAGGAAAATTTCAAAATAGTTCAAAATTTCTATTGAATTATGATACATTTTAAGATATATTCTATATTTTTTTATAATTTAACACAATAATATATTATTATAAAAACATTTTATTTAATCATAATAAGATATATTATATCTTTTTAAAATCTGACAATGAAAATAAAGTAAATATCTTTTTTAATCTTAGAACAACAAACTAAATAATTGCTCTGAATGCTCTGATCACCAATATTCTTTGTTTAAAGAACTTAAAAATATAATTTTGGAAGCCCTTTAACTAATTGCATTTTTCTGTAATGATATTACTAGCTTTATTGAACAGTCTTTCACATGGCACGGGGGTACCAATGACAGTTAAATATTTTAAAGCCATTTAGTACAAGTGTGGATGCAGTGCTCTCAAATGCTGCCACATTTTTAAAGGACACTCCTTTTTGTCCATTACTATTGTCGAAATTCAGCTGGTATGCCTCCGTTTTCTCCAAATTTGTCTAAATTTGCAGATCTGGATATCATCAATTCGTTATGTAATTCGTTCCATACATCATATTTTTTAATATCGCTTTCAATATTCGATTCAAAATTGTGATTTTTTGAGGTATTTTCTTTTTCGGATTTAAACATCTCCTTCGTAAATTTAACTACTTTTGTTTGAGCATATGAAACTGCAATAATACTCTGAAAGTGCATCTTTTTGTAATGTGGATCTAACAATGTTGATGCTAAGAATCTATTTTTTTTTTATATTCTTGAGACTTCCACGGGTGCTTTCTATATAAAGATTATGCGTTTCGCGGGTTTTCTCCGTGTCCAGATCCATTCTTGGAATGCCAACGTTTCGTGAACTTTGCAGTCCACTTTATTAAGGCAAAGAGCAGCTTGACTGAGCCGTTCCTTTTTTATATTATGCTACTTGTTGGAGTGGTGAAGAGAAAGAAGAGAATTGTGGGTGGGGAGGAGAGGTGGGAGAAATCGGTTAGTCTTCAATAACCTGGAAAATGGTTTTCCATATTTTATTTATGTTGTAGCCATTACCTCTATTTAGATTGTTAGAGTGTTTTTGTATCTCTATGGCTTCTCTATATTTTCTTGGAAAACATGATGTAATGTTGGCTATTGTGATCGTTTTGTCAGTATTTGATGTTCTGTTTCGATGTTGTGTTCTGATAATGCTGATTGCGTGACATGTTTTTTAGCCTGACACGTTGGTGTTCTTTTATTCATAGGTTGATCATTCTCCCAGTTTCTCCAGTATATACTTGCCCGCAAGAACAAGGTATTTTGTATACTCCTGCGAAGCTGAGTGGAGGTCTTTGATCTTTAGGATTTCTTAAGATTTATCTTATCTTTTTAGATGGTCTGAAGATAATTCAGATTTTGTATTTATTTAATATCCTGCCAATTCGATCTGTTGTTCCTTTGACATATGGGAGAATGGATAAGATCCTTTCATCTGATTGTGTGTCAGAGGCCGTTGTCTTGTTTACATGTTTATTGATTGTTTTGATTATGCCCAACTAAGATCTGTTTCAAGATACTATATATCTGTGTTTGCTGAAGACCCTAACTTCCCAGTGATACCTAGAAAGATTCTAAAAAAAGAGATTATCTGTCAAATAGAGTCAACCATCTACCGACTCCCATCAGAACAAGCAGATAATATCCGCAGACAGATAATCAATATCCTTTTCAAAGTCAAATTCCCTCCACCAAACATCACTAGACAAGAGCGATTGGCCCTCCAAGATCTGAACAGGGACATAGACATCATCGTGCTTCTAGTCGACAAAGGCAACACGACAGTAGTCATGAACACTGTCCAGCCGACAGACAACACATCAAACTATAAAAAAAGATAAAGAACCTTCTCTCGGACAAAGCATACAAAAAGCTTGACAAAGATCTAACTAATACAATCGCGCAGAACAAGATCCTGGAGAAAAAAGCAACATTCCCAGTAAAATCAAATCAATATTAAAACCTACAAATCCTCCCACCAAGACTATACGGACTACCAAAAGTACACAAACATCCCCCTCAGATCGATTGTCAGCGCCATACACTCCCGACATATAACTTATCCCGCTTCCTAGCACAAACACTACAATCCCTCACTGGAAAATCCGAATCATACATAACTAACTCTATGGACTTCATACAAAAGAATCCGACTACGTCCCACAGACCTGCTTGTAAGTTTCAACGTAAAATCCCTTTTCATACAAGTCTCAATAAAAGACACATTAAACATAATACATTAAACATAATAAAGGCCTCACATGAAGTTCCTTCCGACCTCATCCCTCTAATAGAGCACTGCTTAACACTACTTATTTTTCCTATAACAACCAATTTTATGAACTTCAAGAGCGACAATGGGCTCTCCTATTTCTCCTGTAATCGTCAACATCTTCATGTAGCATTTTAAAAAAGAGACCCTTAGGAAAACCTCAAAAAACTAGAAGTTTGGTTCCGTTATGCAGACGACACATTCATGATATAGAGACACAGCAGAGCCGAACTCCATAAATTCCTTATTTTCCTCAACAATCAACATTTAAATATCCACTTCACCATAGACATAGACGGAAAACTCCCCTTCTCAGATGTTCTTGCTAAGAAGCTGACGGTACCTTAGGCCATCAAGTGTACACCACAGAAAACCAACATACACAAATAGATACCTACATGCTAAGTCGCATCATGCAGCACAGTCTGCAATCAATTCATTTGTACATAGAGCTTTCTCTGACAAAGAACATCTACAGACAGAACTCAATCACTTAAAATTAGCCTTACAGAAAAACGGACACAATGAAAAAGACATAATCAAAACAATCAATAAACATGCAAGCAAGACAACGGTCTCTGACACAATCAGACGAAAGGATCTTATCCATTCTCCCATATGTCAAAGGAACAACAGATCGGATTGGCAGGATATCAAACAAACACAATATCCAAACTATCTTTAAACCACCCAAAAAGATAGGACAAATCTTAAGAAATCCTAAAGATCAAAGACGTATAATCTTTATCTCTCTTCACACGTATAATCTTTATTTTTTTGATTTTTCTGAATAAAATCTTCGTTTTATTTGATTAAGAATGTTTTATTGAAGACATGTAGATATTTTTGTTTTTGGAATTAGCCGATCGATAATTACTATTAAGCAATTAACAATTGGGATGATTTTACTGCAGGTTACATATTTTTCTCCCGAAATTTCTGTTGTATCTGAGTCTATTAGAGATAATAAATTACACGCATCTTGAATTACTTTTAATTCAGCACGAGATATCATTTCTGATGAATCTACAGATCCTAATATTGAATTGTTGATAAATATGTGATTTGCTCATGATTTGCTAACCGCAAAAACCTCGAGAGCATCAGAAACGTCGAATTCCAGCGAGTCTCGCATTCTTGTTTTAGTTTCAAAACTTTATTCTTCGTTTTGTCTTCCTATTTTTGCAATTTTTTTAGTGCATCTGTAGCAGTTAACACTGCGCTTTAAAAAAGTAACGATTTGCTTGATCTTTTGAATAATTGATTTCAGTTCTTGTATCGAAGATATAGCATCTTTTATTATCAAATTCAATGAATGGACAAAACATGGAACATGTTTGTTATTTCCAAATGTATCACACACTGCTTTTCTCATGTTGGCAGCATTATCAGTGATTACAGCACGCATACTCGTATTCTGTATACCCCATTCTTCACAAATGTCTTTGGGATATATAATTTGGGATATATTATATATATGCTGCCTTGTGTCGGTGTTCCACTTCTTGCATTCCAAAATCTATTAATTCCAGAGTGAGGTATTTAAAATCAATATAGTGTACTGTTATACCTAAAAATCCTTTTATATTAATATAGATCAGTATATATATATATATATCTGAAGTAAGAGAACAAATCCTTGATGCTTGATAAAATAGCTTTAATTTCGTTTTGTAGAACATATGATATTTATTATCCAAACACGTTGTGATTGTTTTTCTACTAGGAATTTTATATAGTGATGCTGCTATTTTCATAATTGCTCTAAAACCTTCATTATAAATTAACATGAATTGATGGTTTTTAGCAATTATGTATGCAAAACTATTAGTAAGTCGAAGTGCCTGTAAAATAAAGATTTTTCAAAATTTAAGTGTTATAAGAGCTTCTGTAAATAGTACATTGTTATTTCTATCGTTGGCCTAATAAATTTTGTATTCTTGATGACATATTGTCATATTAAAAATTAAAATTTAATGTTTAATTTTTTATATGCCGATACAAAATTAAAATTTCAATTCTAAATACTATGTGAATTACTTGAAAATTTTAGACTTATTAGATCAAAACAAGTACAAGTTGTAAATACCTGTATATGAATTTATTTTATTAAATACTGCAGTAATTGGGCCTTCAGGTGTACTGTTCTTTTTAGTTTCACTGTCTGGACTTGATTGTGAAAATAATACATCAATATCTTTTGAGGTATTATATTATGTACAGATATATTATATACATCTGGATCATCAGTGTCATTAGTGTCATCAACGTTATTTCGATTTTCTAAATAAGAAATTGTCTTTTGAAATGGATCTTTGGTAATCTTGTCCATATGTTTTCTCTTCATATGATTAATTAAATTGGTTGTTTCCGTAATGTTTATATATGGAATGACACAAACGACAACGTGAAGATATATGTGTCAATCTTTTGAAAGTATAATTATTTTTCTCGTTTCGCTTTCTTAATTCTTTACTGTTAATTATTTAGATATATATTTATTATATCATTATTTAGAAATACAATATATTAGGTTGGCAAGAAAGTAATTGCGTTTTTTAGCTCAGTTGTATATACAATATCTTCATCAATAATGAAATTTATCATGAATGAAATTTAAATTTAAAAAAAGGATTTTAAAGCTTGAAATCTCTACTTTTAAAAACTCACCACATTTTTTAAGTTTATATGAGTTTGGTAATTTTTACCAAAAACTATGAGCTGAAAAAGACGGAAAATTTTCTTCTCACTAATGGGTTTGTAACGTGCCCAAAACAAATTTGAGACAATTTTTTAACTACCTATCGTGAAAGTTTGATACTCTACAAAATCGGTTTTTTTTAATATTCCTACGATTTTTTGATTACTGAGTTATCAGGATTGAATAAAAAGATCATTTTGACTTTAATTGCTCATAACTCTGTTAAAAATTGTCGTATCGCAATTTAAAAACGAGATTCTTAAAACTGAAACTTTACTTTATCAAGATATATTTATATTGGTGGTTATATATTTATATTGATAAGAAAGTAATTGTTTTTACTGATAAATGCTTTTTTAAAAAACGTAATTACTTTCTTATCAATCCAATTATCTCCATATATCTAAAAACGATAATATAACTTTAAGGATTGGATACCATCAACAAACGTAACGTACAATTACAATATTATCAATCCTAAAATAAATGCTAAATTTATTACATTTAAATTGACTGAATTATACATGCGTTTACGTTGTGTTTTTGTGTTAATCAAAAACAAAATCATCTAATACAAACCTGTAGCGGAATTATCTAAAAGGTGCCATTACATGAAAGCGTCAAGCGTCGAGCGTCGAGCATTGTGAGCTTACTATTCGCTAAAAACAGGTCACATGATCAATTGACGAATAGCAAGCTCACGATGCTTAATGTTCGACGCTTGACGCTGTCATAGACTAAGTTTCCATCGAGGGTTAGAGTTGGATCAGACAAGATTTGATCAATCACAGTCGAGTATTTCCCTGTTACAATCGAATGGCAGAGGAATACTCGACTGTAGATGGTCAGTTCTTATATTCTGACCTAACTACTCTAATCTTCGGTGAAAACTTAGGGCCGATTGTTCCATCTTTTTTGGGTAAAGTTTACCTGTTAGATAAGTAGATTACCCAATCACATGGCTTGCCAGATTTACCTAACAGGTAAAATTTACCGAAAAATGGAACAATTGACCCTCACTACCTAAAGGTACTTTTACATAGCAGTATCAAATCGCAAGGCGAGCAAATTGAGCGTCGAGGCATCATGGCTTGCAACTCAATTTTGATCACGTGACTTGTTTTTAGCGAATAGTGAGCTCACAATACTCAACGCTTTGCTCCTATGTCCACTTTTAAGAAATCAACCAATCACAATATATTATTCTCATATTCGACTGTGATAAATCAATATTTTAATTGTGTTTGCTGAAGTAGCACTGTCATAAAAAAAGAACCGAGTATCTAAAGAAAGGAATCGATTCAGTAAGAATCAATATTTCCAAGAAACAACTAATAAACGATTCTTTAGCGTCCAAAATGATCGGAAAAGAATTTTCCGCCACTACATCGTACATGCCAACAAAAGAAGTAAATTTTGAATTTACGCAAACATTTCCTCTCTCACGTTCTCCGATGACGAGAAATGAATTCGCTTTAAACGCATATTACAATATCTCAGTATCCGACATGCGGGGATCTATTCTGCCGATCGACTGCTAAGAGTGTGGAAAAGATCGACTGCCATTGTCGCTAACACGGACGATCACGATCGACCTAGCCAACACTGGGTCGCTTTCTACATCGATAAACACGAAATAGGAACGTATTTCGGTAGCTATGGTTTGTCGCCTTTAGATCCAAGATTCCTCTTACGACTTCGACGAAACTCCATCACGTATCGCTGGAATGCGACAACACTACAAGGAATACTTTCTCAAACTTGTGGACAATATTGCTGTGCATTTCTACATTTTAAGTGTAATGGCTATAATCTTAGCCAGTTTCTTAATCTGTTTACCTCTGATTGTAAGCGAAATGACCAATTGATCGTACAATTATTTAAAATTTGTTTTCATTGTAAACATAAATTCGTAAATTCTCATGCTGCATACCGTCATGTTCAAATGTGTATTCTTTCAAAAAAAATAAATAAATAACTATTTTTCTTTTAAATATCTCTCTAATATGTAATATCTTTTTTAAATAAACGTTTTGAACTTATAAATATTGCCTGTTTCTTATTCTTACCCCCACCCTCATTTACAATAAATACATTTTCTCTCGTATTACAGACTTAGATAATGTACATTAAATACATAAAATATAGAAAGAATTTTTTTTAAGTAATACTCGAAGACGTCGCGCCAGTTAAACATGTTCATTCTTATTTTACTTCTCCCTTTTCTTCCGAGCAAAAGTAAAAGCCCCTAGTCTCAAATTTTCTTATAAAATCTCATTTCTTATAAATAAAAAGGATTCACTAAAACGTCAACACGTCGGAGACATTGTGCCGCGCCAACAGAAATGACCGTCATAAAACCGTTTATTATTCATGCCTGGTGTTCGTACTCTGCTCTCACAAAAAATGTTACAGTCTCCACTCACCATTTTTTCGAATTTTACCCTCCATTTTATCAGAGATCCTTTATCACCCCCCCCCTTCTCCAATTATCTCGTGTACGATGTGAATCAATCAGATCTTTGTCAAGTATAGGACGAACCAATCAGAACACACCATTTAATTACCTTATTACTCCCACCCTTCTCTCCTCGAACCAATCAGAGCGCGTTCTTTTTCTAGACAGAAAAAGCCGTCTAGACTACGCCCGGAGGGAGACGTGGAAGAGGTTTGACGCTCCATGGTTGCCCATATACTGCTTACCTTCTGCAGAAAAGAGTTTAAATCTCAATAAACGAGAAAATAACAATCGTTCATACATTTTCATCTCTAATTGGAGTAAATTGTAAAGTGAAAATAAAGATGTGTCTCAAATCATATACAGTCAATAATATATAATATATATAACATATATTAACAATGAGAAAAATGCCCCAGACGAGATACAGCAACACAATAGCAAGAGGAGACGAAAAGACAAAGGAAAAATACTAATTGGAGAAGGAATAAAAAAAGACAACTAGAAAGGGAAAAGACACTGTATTATATTAAAATATAATTCAGGCAACAAATCAGTATCATTTTGTTTATTAATTCCGAGTTTTTGTCATTTTATATGCACCATTTCCGAAATTAATCTTTTGTTACAGGAAAGTTCTATGACCAAGATTTTAACATCTTCCCATTTAAAATTATGGTTTTCCTCAATGCGGTGATAGAAATAATCAATAGAGATTAATAGGTATACAGGGTTGGCCATATTCGGAAAGATCTGGCAACCACTGTAACTTTTGACAGAGATGTTAGATCGAGTAACGACGTTTCCCATGATTGAAAAAAAAAACATCTTTCCGTCGAATATGGCCAACCCTGTACTGGGCCGTTTCTAGATCACTATGTTAGTGCGTATACGCGGTGCGTGCGTGCGTGCGTGCGTGCGTGCGTGCGTACGTACGTGTGTGTGTGTGTGTGTGTGTGTGTGTGTGTGTGTGTGAGGGGTCCAAGGGTGGGGGAAGTACGTTGTTAGACTTAGGATTCGAGGAAGGGAGTCTGATGTCACTGGGCGAGGGAACCGCAGGAGGGGGAGATAGGGCCCGCCATGTTATTTTCTCTCTCTTCTACCCATTATAAAATTTTTCAGTTTTCTCCTTCCAACTCGTGCGGCCCTGTATTTACTCATGCTCTCTCGCTTCCTCCCTTTGCAATGCCATACCTACCATATTATTCGCGCGTTCTCTTTCTCCCGTTGCAGTCCTATATCTATTATCTTACTCACGCTCTCCCGCTTCCTCTCGTTGCAGTTCCATACCTATCATATTATTTGCGCTCTCTCTTCTTCCCCCGTTGTGTTCTCCCCCTCGTTGTCTTTTTTTCTCGATTTTAAATGAGTATTATTAAGATAAGTATTTATTCAACGATTATAAAATGATATAGCCTAGCGTGATAATGTCTGAATCTAAATGTAATAATTTTTCGTTGTGTAATGAGCGTCTTATCAATAACTAATTTAATATATAGGATATAATGAAAGAATAAAGATATAGAGACAAAGAGATAAATAAACACAGAGTAGTATATAATTTGATTCAAAAACGTATGCTACCAATTCACATTCTATAAGGAAACTTTTATCACAAATATTGTGCAACAAATTTACAGCATTGCGTTGATTAGTAACACATTCTTAACGTAAATATGAAATAAAATGTTTAAAGTTCTCACTCGTGTTATACACATTCTGAGATAGTCCTAAATATACTCGACACAATATTCAAGATCAAGCATAAAAAGCAAGGTTGATGACATCATATACAAACATTTACCACATAATGATAATTTTACTTTGTATGTACTTTGTATATACTTACCATACAGTTTACAAAATTCCACATTCAGGCCTTGAATGGTTAGGGATAGTGGCATAATTACAGACCACAGCTGCTCCTCGCGTCTGTCGATGAATGCCTTCCACGTGAGGTAGGATTATCCGGTTAGCACTAATTGCAATTTCCACATGGGATACAAGTCCTATACTGATTCCTATGTCTAAATATTTATAAACCGCATGCGTTAATGACTATCTCCTTCTCAAGATGTAAAGAGTAGTGAGGTTTCGAGTGAGAAGATACTGTAAAAGAAATAGAAAGCGATACGTAAAAAAAATATATAATATATAAAATGTATACACAAAATTTTTTATATATTATTGAACACAAATGTATACACAAAATTTTTTATATAATTGAACACAAATTTACTGTCCCCCATCTTGGTGCTTCATCCTGGTGAATCGAAACGTAATAGTACATAGCTTGAGATTTTGTTTTCAGAGAATTTAGCGATAGCTGTCCGTCGAATCCGTCTGAGAGACTGATGCAATAATGTTGTCCGGGTCCTTCTTTTAAATAGTACTCCCTTCCACATTTTTTTGACATATCCCAAAATGGGGATTTTTTTTCTTTTTAGATATTTTATATTTCGAAGAATAGTTGCTATACCGGTTGAAGGATATCGGATACGAGGTTTTCGCGTAGTAAATGCCATAAATGTATTAAATTAAATTAATTCGATCGTCTAAGTTCATAGCCATGTATTAGTATTGCGAATAAGAGTTTCAATTCAAGTTCTCTACCGCGAATCAAATGCATCGACGAACAATATTGTTTATCCATTTTTTTTTACATACAGAGTAATGGAAACTCACAACTCTCAATTAATGTTTTAAAGTATATATTAGGTGTTGGAATTAATTCGTAGCGTTTTTTAATGAAAGAATGTTATTTATTTCACATGAGCATTAAAAAATACATTAATGAAAGTACTTCCCATCACTTGTTAAACGCTACGAATTAATTCCAACACCTAATATAATACCCTCATAGATGTTTCTTCTGGAGTGGCCACAGTGGAAACTAATTGACTGATCCATTGAAGTTTGTGTATGTTTACACAAACATATAACATCAATATAATGTTGAAGAAAAATGGATGGAAAAATGGATTTTGCATTTCACGGATGAAGTAATGGAAAAAGAAATAAATGATCAACATGAAGAAATGTCCGATGAAAATCATGCTTTCACTGAGAGAAATTATTTTGTTATAGGAACAAATTAAGGGAAAGCAAATGTGATATTTGTTAAAAAACCGATTGATTTGTTATAATTACAAATTAATTCGTCATTGTAATAAATAATCAATAGTATCGTTAGCAAATAAGAGACTCATATATATATATAGGGTGTGAGAAAAAGTGTTTTTTAGTAAAATTCAAATGTTTTTCTTAGAGTATTAAAATCAATTTATTTAAATCAAATATGCTCCATTATTTTCAATAATATTTTGCCATTTTTTCTGGGGCAGAACCATAATCCCATCGCGATAGAACTTCTGTAGTTTCTGATCGAAAAACTGCTTCAAGTGATTTTCATGGGCCTCTTTTGAAGCCAGCTTTACACCATTAAGAGAGTTCTGCAAAGACTTAAACAAATAATAATCTAAGGATGCTACGTCAGGACTGTACGGTGGATACATTAAGACTTTCCAGCCAAGCTCTCGCAATTTTTGCCGAGTTATCAAAGATGTGTGTGGTCGAGCGTTGTTATGATGGAAGACGACACCCCCTCCTATTGATTAATTCTGGCTGCTTCCTCTCAATTGCTTGTTGTAATCTCTGCAATTGTTCACAGTAGAGTTCGGAATTAATTGTGATCGGGCGATAACAGCTCATAATGAACGATTCCTTTCCAATCCCACTACACACACAACAACACCTTCTTCGTCATCAATCCAGGTTTTGCAATTGCTTATGCCTTCTCTTCTTCCATTATCCACGATCTTTTGAGAATTCGATTATCGTACGCGATCCATTTTTCATCACCAATTATCATTCTCTTCAGAAATGGCTCAATTTCATTCCGTTTCAGTGGCGTATCGCAAATGTTAATTCGGTCCATCATGTTTTTAACACTCAACTCGTGAGGAACCCAAATATCGAGCTTCTTTTTGTATCCATCTTTGTGTAAATGATTTAAAACTGTTTTGTGGTCGATGCCTAGTTCCCTGGCAATCTCCACAATGCTCACATACTTATCACGCTTGACTTTTTCCATGATTTCATCGGACTTTTCAGTGATTGGTCGACCGGAGCGAGGTTCATCTTTTACATCGAAATTTCTAGGACGAAAACGAGCGAACCATTTCCGTGCTGTTGGTTTTGATAGAGTATCTTCACCGTAAGTAGCACAAATTTTGTCACAAGCCTGTGCAGCGTTCTTGCCTTTATCGTAGTAATATTGCAAAATGTAGCGAATTTTTTCCTTATTATTTTCATTTTCAAAATAAAATAAAATAATAAATAATTTTGATCCATTTCACCAATTTCAATCTTTTTCGGCTCAAAACAAAGGTTGAAATGTCACTTTTTAAACACATTTAGTGTTGTCGATGCGATTAGTAGTTACCGAGTACTGAGCATTTAATATCATGTAGTGGAAAAACGCCACGAACTTTTTCCCATACTCATATATTTTATATATATATATATAAAAGTAGACGATTGCAGGATCTCAAATCCTGAAGAAATTAACCAATTCTAATCAAGTATTCTTCCTATTGACTGTGCACATTTGAACGAGCCTAAAGTCTATCCAAAAGATAGATTAGATTCTATATATAATAGTTTGCTTCTGTTACTAATAATAATTGGTTGGTATAGCAGACTAGCAGCAAACACAACAACAAAATATGTTGTCACATATTCACTGATCACCGGTTAAAGATTCTGATGGCTTGCTAAATTAACAAAATCCTTTCTCTCAGTGTTGTCAAATAATTCGTGTTTTGGTAGTGATATGGAGAACGATGATGATATAATCAAAAAAATAATATATCGAGATTGAAATCGAGCTTAAGTAGACACCTTACGTCCTAGGAAAAAGATATGCTGCATTGAATTCTATTACACTGATGGTCATGGAAGATATTGCTCATCATACGTCGTAAGAATAAATCAATTTTCAAGTCTTCGTGCTGTTCAAAAAAATGATACCGACATGTGTGCGCTTCTCAAAGATTACTACTGTTCAGAATGCAAAGGTTTTCTTTATCAAATAATGCCGTGTAACATGTGTCCTATTTGCATACAGTGATAACATGGTGTTGTGAAAATTTTATCAAAGGTAAAAACAGACTAAAAATATACATTTTCTTAAAACTTTTTTAATGAAAAGTCTGTCTTTAGCGACCAATATGTATATATAATTAAAAATTACGTAAAAATTTTTTGTACTAAAAAAGTTCTTTAAGAAATTAATAAATTTTCTTTTTTCAGATGCTTACACTTTTTAGTTCAAATGCAAAACTAGAGATCCACACAATAGAAAAAATAAACGACTGTGCCATCAAATTACCGAGCGAAGACGACAAATGGTTGAGCTTCGGCAACTATATCAGGAAGAAATGTATCCCGGTCATGATCTACGCCAACCTGGAATGCATCCTGAAGAAAACGGAGAGGGATAAACGAAAACGTCTGGGATATCGAAACGTCCGGCTACACGTTCCAGCATCATCGAGTATTTAATTTAGCATATTATGTCCGCTGTTCGTATGACGATTTGTTATATAAATTTCGTCGCGGTTCGCCGAGGAACTTAGAAACTTAGCGTAAAATAAAGATTATTTTGTCCACTAACGTTCGCATGACAGATTTTACGCGAAATGATATGATAAATTTTAACAACGCTACGCATTGCCACATATGTGATAAACTGTTTGCGCCAGATAACAAGCGGGTACACGATCATTGTCACTTGATCACTTGATACAAAGATATCGCACATTTAAATTGCAACTTGAATTACAAAGATTCATATTGCATTCCCATAGTTTTTTATAATTTATCGGGATACGACGCGCATTTTATTATCAAATATAACTATCATGTATAAAGAACGTATATAGATATATTTCCTACAACAAAAGAAAAATATATTTCCTTGACAAAACATGACGACATTACAAATAATAAGAAAAAATATATAAAATTACGTTTTATTGATTTATGATTGACTTATAAATTTCTCAGTATCAATTTAGAAAAATTGGCGTCATATCTCAATAAAGATAAATGGAAAATTACACGGCCAGAATTTTTTAACCTCAGCGCAGACGATTTCGATCTTCTCACACGCAAAGACATATTTCCGTACGAGTACATTGACTGCGTCGAAAAGTTAGAGGAAACCGAGTTATCATCGCGAATTATTTTACAGCTCACTGACAGGTGATATCCGAAAGCGATTACGCGTACGCTGTGTGGCAGCGATTCTCCATTTAAACGCTCGATGAATATAGCGATCTGTATTTAAAGACAGACGTTTTATTGTTACCCGACGTTTTCGAAAATTTCCGTAACAGTTACTAAGTTACGGGCTCGATCCCGCGTATTATTATACTCTACCGAGTTTTACATGGGATGCGATATCGAAACATACACGTATAAAATTCGAACTTCTTACGAACATTGACACATTCGAAGGCGGTATACGTGAGCCAATGTTCAAACAAATATGCACAGGCTAACAACAAATGCAGTCGCACGATTCATAGAAACAATCGACTTTGATGTTAACAACCTGTACGGTTGGGCAATGTATCAACCATTACCATATGGCGATTTTCGATAAATCGACGATGTAGAAAATTTTGATGTTACGACCATCGCGACAGATTCACGGATTACGTTCTCGAGGTAGACTTGGAGTAGCCGCAACATCTTCACGACGTTCACACAGATCTACCATTCTATCCGATACGCGAGAAACCACCCGACAAGCGAGAAAAAAAGCTCTTCGCTACGTTGTATAAGAAGCGTTACGTAATTCATTATCATAATCTACAGCAATGTAACCGTCACGGTTTTAATATCGCAAAAATTTAGTACTACAATCTCCATGTGTGGCTCGCAAATACATCGAACTCAATACAAAGTTTATAACTTTTGTCATCAACGAGTTTAAGAAAAATTTGTATAAATTAATGAATAATACTGTATTTGGTTAAACCATGGAGAACGTGCGCAATCACGTCGAAGTGTGACTTGTAA
The DNA here is from genome assembly GCF_000204515.1 of Acromyrmex echinatior. Next base: position 60,710 of record NW_011626461.1, read on the forward strand.
CGCGTTGGGACGAGAGATACGGTGCGGAGGGAATGATCGCGAAACCAAACTTTTGTAGAAGCGTTTTTTCCGAAAATCTAGTCGCGATAGAAATGCGTAAACTCGAGGCGAAATTCGACAAAACCGATATATGTGGATATGTGTATCATTGATATATACAAGACATGTTCGTACGAATTTCACCACGAGGACATTGCACCGCTATTTCGTGAAAATTATAAAGTTATGTATTACACTGATATGGATAGTCTTATTTACTACATCGAGTGCGACAACGTCTACAATATTATAAAACGTGTTATTAATCGATTCGACACTAACGATGCGGTTGACAATGCGTATAGTATTCAGCTAGCTAATAAAAAAGTTCCGGGCTTAATGAAAGATGAAAACAACGGCTCGATCAATTCGTTGGGTTTAAAATAAAAATATACGCCTTGCACGTCGATGGGAAAAAGAATACGAAGAAAGGAGTCAAAAGTAGTAACGTTATAGCGACATTTGATGATTACATGCGATTTCTAAATAACGAAAAGAAGCATAGGCAATCGTGCATAAGATCGAAATTGCAAGAAGTATACACTATATCGGAAACAAAAATTGCTCTAAGTTCATACGATGACAAGCGATACATTATGTCAGATTCTACAGACACACTGCCATGGGCACTACATTATAAAATATTACTATATAAAAAAAAAAGAGAAATAAGTAAAATGAATTTCATTTCTGTACACTTATGTATTTGTAATAAAAAAAAAACTTATTTTTGTATGTTTATATTATATATTTTTTAATTAAAGAAAAATCTCAATTACATGTTTACATATTGTAATAAATATATACTGATATATAATTCGTAGAAATATATTCATTTATAACACATTGTTTTTGAGTATCCCTGAATTGTGTGTGTATGAATTACAAAATTCCAGCCATTTCATATAAACGTCATTCCCCTTTTTGCACAACACTATTTCAACTAGATATACACAGTGCGACAAATATGTTCCCGGACACGAACCACATCTCAGTAACCAATGGCGACATCTGTGCGTTCAAACATGCCTTTTAAAGGTTGAACATTTTGCTATCATCTGTCAAAGTTTCATTCATTTTGGTTGACATATAACGAAGATATGACAGTTCATGTTAAACAAGATTTTGGTCGAGGTAGAAATTTTAATATGGAACAAAGAGCAGTGATTAAATTTAACGCAAAACTTGGTAAAAGTGCATCAGAAACATTCCGATCGATGCAACAAGTTTACGGCAGTCAATGTCTAGGTCTTACAGCTGTTTTTGAGTGACATAAGCGTTTTTTGGAAGGCAGAGAGACCCTTGAAGATGACAAAAAATCAGGACGGCCAATTTTGGTTCGAACACCCGAAATGAGCGAAAAAGTACGTGATTTTGTTGCAAATGATCGCAATGAATCACTAAAAATGATGGAGGAGACTTTAAATATCAGTAGAGAAACGATTCGAATCATACACATATTTTTCGCACTGTGTATCGTCCGAATGAACATAATCGATTTTATTTTTATTTAGAGTCATGGCACGCGGTATTACACCTTTTCCGACTTTTTCACCTAACTTGTTGTTTTAGTTTCCTAGCGCGTGATATGCCCGTTCCAACTTGTATTTTACCTGACACCAAGGATGCTTTTATATTTTTATATTTGTATTCTTTGCTACCCACTATTGGATTATCCGCGGCTTTATTTATGACTGCGGCTATGAGCATTCGTTGCCAACAGTATACTTTTATATGCTAGTTTATCATTCTCTGTGTAAATAGTGTCGTCGGGAATTCTTTTGAAAATTAATTCGTACAACCCAGGTGTACCTTCGTATTTTACTACATCTATGATCAGGAAATCAATCGTGTCTAAATCGAATTGTTTATCACCGAGCATCGTGCTGTTCTCGCTGAGAGAATACACCATGATCGATCTCCTTTTTTTCTATCGCCACCGAGAAGCATGTTTATGTATTTTTGTCCCAAAGGCTCCCGTTGATCATGCAACTCCTCACGAACTTGTTGCGTTTGCAAAGACTGTTTAACTAACATTTCAAGCGGTTCATTGGGCATTTCATAAATGTCTTCGGCTAAGGAAGAATAAATGTTCCTACGATAATTTGCGTGATGCGGTCCATGTAGAATTAAATGAATCCGACATGACAATCGATTCCTTTATGCGTTGCTTTTTAGGCGATGGTGTGTTAATTGAAGTCATGCTTTATCCAGAAACCATTATTATCATCTTCGTTATCTTCGTTATCTTCGTTATCTTTAGGTTTTCTTTTCTTAATAATTTTATCCTTTGCAACATTTACTTCTTTCTTAATCGGCTGATTCCTTGCCAGCGGTGTTTTCAACAATTTGTTTTAGAGATTCGATGCTAGGCTGAAAGTGTCTCTCCAGCACTATGTCTTCTTTTATTTTATTGGTTTTCAAAGCGCGATACTTTTTACGATCACTGGTTTCGAATCACTGCACATTTTTGCAATCTGCTTTGCTACTCTTTCACAATCCATGTTATACTCGAGAGGGAACATTGCGTAAGTGACGTATCTACAACGACTAACCACGTTACAATATCGCATACTCATTAAATTCTTTTTTTATATCATCCATTTGTGAGCGCACTGTCTTTGTCTATCACAACGAATCCATACTTTCGCTGCCAACAACAGCGATACAATTCACAAAAATCTTCGTAAGATTAATGTCGGTATTTACATTGTATATATGTTTCAGATTGGTACCATCCTATTTGAACAGGATCAACAGATTTGCATTATCACGTATAAGATGCTTCGGTATCTTTGCATGTCTGACAAAGATAGAAACAGTCGACATTCGCATGTCGCAAAGTACTCTCTGATCGCGTCTTGCTTCGCATGTTACGTCGTCAAAGATAAAAATGGAATTTGGAAGCACCTCGTTCGATAAAACGACATCTCTATTATTGGAGAATGTAAAATAATCAATTTCTTCAATCGGAGTTAATAAATTCTCCAAGTATCGATATATATATATATATATTCTACAATAATATAATAAACAATAATATAATAAAAAATTATTATAATATTGTAATTACGACGTAATTACAGTATTATAATAATTTTTATTTAAATTGAGTGCTCTTCGATATTTTCGACATGCATTATTTATTCGGATTTCGTTCGTATGATCAATGAGCCCGAGAAAATGTGGAATTAATGGTAAGTATCTCATTTTTATTATTATATTTTAAAATATTGTATTTAAATATAAATACAATGCCTTTTTGTCGGACAAAAAAAAAAACAAGAAGTTCTAACTCTTATTTGCCTGAATTAATACTAATATTAGTTTATTTATTGAGAGTTTTTTTTATTATTAATAAATATTAATAAATATTACTCTATATTTAAAATTATTTATTCCTTTGTCTCTACACCTTCCTTCGTCATGCTCCGTATATTAAATTAGTTGATAAGGCGCTCATTATACAACTAAAAATTATTACATTTAGATTCAGACATTATCACGCTAGGCCATATCATTTTAAAATCGTTGAATAAATATCTATCTTAATAATACCCATTTAATAAAATCGATAAGAAAAGACACGAAAATATAACAGGGGAAGAAGAGGGAATAAAATGGTAGGTATGGGACTGCAATGAGAGGAAGCGGGAGAGCATGAATAAGATGATAGGTATAGGACTGTAACGGGAGAAAGAGAACGCGCGAATAATGCGGTAGATATGGAACTGCAATGGGAGGAAGAGAGAGAGCATGAGTATAGGGTCTCAATGAGTTGGAGGAAGAGAACTGCACCTTATAATGGGTGAAAGAAAGAGAATAACATGGCGGGCCCTGTTTCCCGCGAGCCATGATGACCCCACCCCCTCTCCCAAAAGATAATATTTCATTGACGTCAATTTCAGATTATTGTGATAACAGTTATTGCGATTACTGATTGGAACTCTAAAAGTAGTTTAACAGAGGAGAGAAATTAAAAATTAATGTATATTGTAAAATTATTGTATATTGTATATTTATAAAAATAGTCATTAGTCCTTAAAACTGTGAGTAAGGATAAGTTTTTAAAAAATTTATAATGCTTTTCATTCTAAAGACTTTATGTGATTCGTTTTAATCTGCACGTTAAAAAATGTGTTAGCTTTTCATTTAAATTAGGTATAAAATCACAATTAATTATCATATTTCATAATATTATTAATATTATTAGAATAAAATCTTTCGTATAAGTATTGAAATTAATACTGAACTAATTTTTATATTTACATATAATACATTACTTAATTGTGAAGTTTATTTATTATTAAACTAACTGTTTTAGGAACAAATGTAATCTTAACAACTAGATTAATTTAAATTAATATTTATGTTACGTCCAGAGAGAGACTCCACGAGTCTTTTCTTTCATAGAAAATTTATATCGAACGTTCATTGTGTTATTAGGAAATAAATAATTTTTATTTAATATAGCAAACCAAATACTGATAAAATAATTAAAATTTTTCTAGTGACAAATTTAATCGACAGGACTCAGAGTTAGTCAAGTCACGGGGACAGAAGGTCAATCATTGTCCAATAAATCTTTTACATTAAAGCTTTGTTTACCAGCATTTGACGTTGCTCGCGCGTTTTCGGAGTTAGATAAGACTAATTACAAACATCCACCAATCCGATTCCTCCAAGTGTTCAATTCCTAGAAGACTAGAATGACCTACTGCCAAAAACAAAGAAGGACATATTGTCCCCACGAATATAAATACGAGGCCTCTTTGAGGAACACAATCAGTAATACACCATCAGTTTCTGTAATTCCGAAACCATAGTCTCGGTTAGTGCGTGAAGTTTTCCCGATCGGTTGTATAAAACATCGTTCCTGAATCGGTTTCCCTTAATATTCAAGACCAACTTCTTCGAGAGCCCGCACTACCAGCCCCATCTTCTGGCCAAGTTGTTTGAAAGATTCATTACCGTTATCCTCTCGTTCAATTGAAGAGATAGTGAGTAATTAATTCCTCAATACTTCGAAAAACATTTTCATTAGTATGAAACGAACCATTGCAGAAATTGCCATTTTTCGACTCCCATCCATTTCCTGGCTGTCTGATAAAACCATTCTTTTCCATTTCATATTTGTTTAAAACAATTAATTATATTACTGGAATGTTTCGAGCAGGTCATACTCATTTCTTCTGATTATCTGAAGCAGTAAAACGCTTCTCGTAATTCTCTCTTTATTATGATTACTCGAAGCGGTAAAGCACTTTGAGCACTTTGAGTAGTTACTTCTCTTTATCACTTCACCTTTACTTGGAGCGGTAGAAAGCTTCAGGTAATTCATTCTTATTCTTCCTATTACATGAAACAATAAAATGATTCTCGTGATTACTTAAGGTGATAAAGCGCTTTGAGCGATTACATTTCTTTATTCTTCCTATTACATGAAGCGGTAAAATGCTTTTCGTGATTATTTGAAGCGGTAAAGAGATTCAAGTGATTACATTTCCTTATTATTCTTGATACTTGAAGCAGTAAAACGCATCGAGTGATTCATATTCATTCTTTCCGATTACATGAAGCGATAAAACTCTTGTAAAAATTCTCTCTCTCTCTCTCTCTCTCCCTCCCTCTCTTTCTCTCTCTCTCTCTTTCGGATTACTTAGAACAGCAAACCGCTTTGAGTAATTCACTCATTTCTCGGTCTCTATTATCACTCAAAGCGATAATGCGCTTTGAGTGATTCAAATCACCTCATTTTATTTATTTTTGTTTTTGTTTTTTCTTTTCTCTTTTTTCCTTCCAATGCAAATACTCTTCATCAATTTCGATATCATAACTCCTTAAATTAAAAAG
>NW_011626465.1:0-120472 GCF_000204515.1 Acromyrmex echinatior
CCAAAGTTACGGTTAATTTTTAAACGGATCGTGTAATGATAGGTGCACAAAAACAAAAAATTAAATTATAAAACTATTGTATATTAATTGCGAAAGCAGGAATTGCGTTATTTGCATGAAAGAATTCATAATAACGTTGCTTTTTTATGACTCGTATGATACCGTTCGTACAGACAAGCAGCCGTTCTTGCTGCTCTTCTTCACATTTTTTTTTTGAAACATATAATAATTGCAAAAAATGCTAGATATAATACGAAATATTGTATTTCATGAATATTCACATAATACGATTACTAGTAAGATTAATTATTCGTTAAGTACAACGTTTTGTATTATATTTGACATTCTTCGCGATAAAATTTCAAAAAGTAATATGAAAAAGAGTCGCACGCGACACAACTACCTGCTTATACGAAACTCGGTAAGAGAATAACTGCACAACAACTATGCGTAAACATGTCGCGTCGCTCGGTGCCATCCCGTGCCATCCCAACCCCAAGGTCGCGCGCCAACCGTCTAACTGAACGAAATATTAACGCGAAGTAAAATAATATATTCTTTACATTTTTAATGTTTCTCCGATTAATGAAACAATTCCTTATATGTATTTAGTTTTAGGCACGAGTCGTTTAATGTAATATTCATCATAATTATATTGTGATACACCGAGAAACATATATGACGTTCATTTCATAATTTTAAAGATTTCGTATCAATTACAATGTGCTGACAAAAGGCAAGAAATAAAAAGAAGTTTTTATTAGCGTGATTTTCCTTACATAATTGCTCACGAGAAGTGCTTTTGACATCCCAACATTATATCTTAATCTTTTTTGTGATTTACAATTAAATAAAGATTAATAATATGTCATACATACTTTAAATAAAGATAAATGCAAAAATTTATTTTAAATTATGAAACAATTTCGACTAAATAAAATAATACGTATAAATAGCATGCACATACATACATTTAGAAATATGTAATTTAAATATAATTTATCTGTTACTTTTCCCGCATTAAGAATGCGGAGTAACACGAAAATGACAAAAACTTGAAAACGATACAAAGTGATAAAAAGTCGTAATTTAAAATATCTAACAATAAGAATCTTAATTTTATACCGTATATGTGAGAATACATGAAATATCTAAAATATTTATGAGTTGTGTATTTGCGTAATGAATCTAAAAAATAAAGCAAAAAACGTACAATAAAACTTATTAGACCATAATATACTCCTTAATTTTAGGCAACCTTTCGTAATTCGCGTTCGTAGATATCTAATTTTCATTAATTAATGCTACACCCGAAGCTACTCGTAAAACATATCCGTCTCTCTCCGAGATCGTCGAGCGAATGCCGAAGTAATGACGTATATAGTTTTTCGATAAGTCTCTTAATTTCCTCTTTACAAATTCGAAAAATGGGTATACTAGCCCTGGTCTCCCTATTACAAAAAGTTGATAAAAAATTCTGAAAATTTTCTTAGAGATCTATGAGAAAAAAGTAAATAATTTTTGTCTCTTGCTGTTTTTCTATAAACTTAATCGTACTCTATCTAGTACTCGAATAAAAAATTATTAAAAATCAATATTTGATGATTTTTATAGTAATTGATATTTTATGAATTATTGCAACAATTGCAAAATAGTAGAGAATTTTTCAACTCAGTTTAATCCGCTATACACCTATGCAAGAGATTTATCGTTATTTATCAAACATCCAATATAATATTCGAAACAATAATGGATCAATCCGTTTGGAAAAAGCCAACGTTCAGAGCATTTGGAAGAAGCAAATAAAGTGTAGTCTTAATGATATTCCAGATAGCAAGATCACGTAATTTGTTGTCATTTTATTAGTAATATATTGTCATCAAAAACGTCATTTTTATGATGAAAAGACGAGAAAAGACGACAGAACTTGGATTTATCAACACCGTATTTTTCGATTGTCGGATTATTCAAGCTCGTAATCGAGTATTAAGATTTGATGACAGAGGCACTAGTATGCTTGATTTTTAAAGTGTAACGCACCCATTTCATGAGAGTACCAGAAATCCTTTAATATGAGTTTGAAATGGATAAAAATAACAGATATATAGTTATTTATCTCCTCCTTTTCTCTTTTGTTTTGCTTTCTCTCACTTTCCATAAATGTACGAAACTATCGTAATTATATACCGAATGAAAGAGGCGATCAGTCAAAAGACCGATCTGCTTTGGCCAGACGTTTATTATAATGTTTATACAGAGCATGATAACGAAATCAGATAACTTGTAATAATCGAAAAATATGATGTCGTATAATTCGAATAATTCTACTACACTTGTCACCATACTGGTCAATATAACGTTTTTGAGAAAATCACAGAAATATAATCTTACTATTTGGAGCATCATCAATTGTAAGAATTAAATCTGTATGAAATGCAAGATTCTCATTTCAAAAATTCTGTATTTGTATTACCAGTAATAATGTTAATTTGTATAGTATTTAAACTATTTTACATATAAAATTACATATAACATTCAATATTTTCAGAAAATAATGTTATTCAGCAAATTTAAATAATTATTACATAATATTTTATATTAAGCTATATAACTAGCATTCGTTTTATACACAGAGAAAATTTTATATTTAAAATTACTATAATGTTGTAGAAGCTGCGGCTGACAATTACAAGTTTAAATGTTATACCTATTTTTTTTTTAAACAATAATGTAACGTAATTTTTACATTCTTTCATAATAAAAATTTTGTATTACAAATCAAAAATTATTGAATAAAAATTAGTATCGTAAAGATAAGTAAAAAATATATATATACCTAGCAAATTTTGTTTACGTATCATAGTAAATATTAACTGTTTTCATGTTAGAATATGACTTAAGCATTGGCTTTTAACAAAAATTACTTAATTTATGTCATAAAAATTCGTACTCTAGTAAAACGTTTAGTAAACGTTACTCTAGTAAAAGTTATGTTAGAATCATGTTATGATGATTCATCAAAAATGCAAGACATAGTAAAGTGTAACTTAAAATTGTATTAAAACTTGATATAAAATTTTCTCCGTTTATTAGATAAATATTCAATATGAAAATTTTAATAAGGCTTGTATAATTATTATTTGTAAATATTATAATATATAAACATTATTACTTACATCATTTTACAATATACTTCTCAGAATCATATTAATAGTACCTGATGAGACAATTATGCAAATCAATATTTATGGAGTTAATAAAGATCCCAATCTCTGACCAAACAAAGTACAATTTGATCCAGATTTTTGCCTGAGAAGAACCGAAATCGTCACTCTTACTCATATATACCATTCTGTGCTGGACTATATAATTGAACCGATAAACAATACTTTTATATATTTTTATATTCTCTTGTATAAGTTATACAATCTTGTATAATATAGGAAATTTGCGGAACACACTAAATTTTAGGTCAAAGATTTGCTATGTTGGAAATAAAACAATCTGTTGAACTAAATATAGATTTAATGAATATCGGTAAAAAGGTGAATAAAAGGTAAACATAAAAAATAGTAAAAAATATATATATTGAGTAATGAGAAATAACTCGTTGCTCATGTTATGAAGTTATAATTAGAATTACTCTTTTTATATATATTTGTAATAATAATACATAATAAATTTGAAAAATATATACAGTAATTATAAAAGTAACTATTATATTACTGTATACATTTTTTAAATTTATTATGATAAATATATGCACTGCATTTAGCAAAATAAAATGTTTAATGAACAATCAGTTAAATTGGCGCGTATATGCATCTAGATGCATTACTCTAGTAATTAATAAAATTATCATATATCTCATTAAATTATTACCTCAATAAAAAACATTAATTTGTCACTTATCAATCGGATGCGCAACAATGGAGTTACATCTGTAATGTCGCCACGATGATTCTGTAACAAAAAGAATATGAAATAAATCCCAATTAAAACAGAGCAGAAAAAATTAATCAACATTTTTAAGTAAAAAATTGAGAAATTAAAAAAAAATTTACTAAACACAAAATCTCGAATAATTATATATTATAATAATCATATAATTTTTTAAATATATAACTTTTATAAGAATCGAATTTTTTAATTCAATTTTCATTTAGACATTTATAAAAATAATTATACATTTTCTAAAAAAGATCTTAAAAATACATATATATAAAATTTCAATATAGAAGATTTCGCGATAGAAGATTTCAAAAAGTAATGTGAACAAAAACGGCACGTGACATAGCTACCTGCCTGTAAGAGCCTCGCTAATAAAATGACTGCGCAGTAACTTCGCATAAACGTGACGCGCTGCCCGCCCTTTCGCGCCAAAACAATCTCACGCATAGGTTATGCGCCGATCATCTAACTATCGAAACGCGACATAGAACGAATATTATAAAATCAGTTAATTTATAATTTAGTCGTTACATTTTTAAGATTCTTCGATGAGTAGGCTTTATTGCAACTGACACATTTTATATATAATTATATACATATATGTATATGAATATTTTCATATACATATGTAACATTTTTTCCCAAGATATGAATGCTATATTTATACTCATTATTATATTCAGTTCAAATTGTATTATAATTTAAAAAAGATGTTTGCATTTATCTTTATTTAAAGAATATATATAACTTATTATTAATCTCTATTTAATTGTAAATCGTCAGAGAGCAATGGAAATTAAGATGTAATGTTGAAACGTCAAAAATACTTAAGTGAACAATTATGTACAAAAAATCTTTTTACCTTTTGCCCTCCGTCAGCACATTAAATAATTGATACAAAATATTTCAAACTATAAAATAAATAATTTCTTCAGTGTACGACAATATAATTACGGTATCACATTAAACATTGACTCGCGCCACTAAAACTAAACTGCTGAGTTCTGAGAACAGGTTTGATATAAGGAATTATTTCATTTTAATTCCACGACGAAATACTAATTGGAGTTTATTTCACGTAATATAAAGTCAAATTATTGATTTATATTGATAAACCAAATTATTATAAATCAATAATTTGACTTTACGGGATATACGGGACTCGGTCGTATTTAAAATATTGTATATTTTTAATAAAAAAGATAAAAGAGTTACTTTTGAGCAATCTTACTATTTGATTCATCAATTAGCGTTCGTAGACATCATATCATCTGTCGTGGATTAATGCGACATCCGCAACGACTCGTAAAACACGTCCATCTCCCTTCGAGGTCGCCGAGCGAATGCCGAAGTGATGACGTAGCAACCACCGCGCTGCGCGCCAGATGGCACGCTCCCCCTCACTTTTGCCGCGTGACGTGACAAAAAGCGAGGGGGAGCGTACCTCCCCTTTCCTTCGCTGTTCGCTGCGCACCATTTGATTACCCAACTATTGCGTATTAAAAATATTCACAGTTATAATTATTTTACATGATTTTGACAACCAGGTATCGTTGTACGTTTCACGCTTTGCTTTGTGGCATTACTAATTTAATCCTTTAAACGTAATTGGTAATTATTCGCGTGTTTAAAGTATTTTTGATGTTCCAATGGTACATTATGTCTCAATTTTCATTATACTTTTAAATGATTCATACTTAAACAAAAGTTGATAATATTCTATACATCCTTTATATAAAGATACATGCAATTTTTAATATTGCGAAATTATTTGCGCTCAGTACAGCTTTGGTTAAAAGTATAAATATCTTGTTAATCATACGAGTAATTTAATTTTTCAGCTAAAAAATTAATTTATGACATTACTATTGCTGCAATAAATTATTCTTTCTTTCAAAAATTCTTTAAACTTTTATGTATAATTAATAAGCCGATCATGCTCGATAAAACAACTATTACTGTTGACTTACTTAAAATAAAAAATATAATATAAGTTTCAAAAGCTTATTTAAAATAGAAAATCGTAGGAATCGTTAAAAAACTGATACTTATTTAAAACACTAAATAAGAAATAAATCAGAAGTATAGTTATTTAAAATAGTAAATACAAAATAACTTTTTTATATTTTTTATTTAAAATCTATAACTTTATTTGACTCTTGGTACACACTTTAGTTTTGGGTTACTATGCATATTAGATCATTCGTGTTCTGGATTAATTTGCATCACTTTTACAAGTGTATAAAAATTATTAAACGATTTTTACGTATATTTACACATCTTTAGAAAGTATTTGTAAAGTTGTATTTATAACAAATTGTATATGCTCCTTATGATAATAAATGAGATGCTCTTGATGAAAATAAATCGCTGAAATCACTGTAATAAATCAAATTAATAAAAACTTTAACGATTTCAGCGATTTATTTCCAACAGGAGCACCGAAGAAAAATGAATATTGCTGTGTAATTTACATCCACTTCTTCAGAGGGCAGTAATGCGCGGGTTGCATTTTATTTATGCGGGTATTTTAGAACAAATATTTGGGCTTCCAGGATAAATTGTCATTAGGTGTCGTCGAATTGATTATCATCGAAATTATTTAAATCTCAATGGCTCAAACGCAACAACTGTCAAATTGTATCTTCTGTAAAATTATTAGGAATGAGGAATCTGGCGAAAAAATTTACGAGGTACTAGACTAACCTCCAAATTATTTGTATTTAACAGATAAAATTTGTACACATGCATATAAATGTATCTAATATATAAATCTAATATATAAATGTCGAGTGTACACGACATAACGTGCATAAACTTATGTTTTTGTTACTAGGATGAGGATGTCACATGCATTAAAGACATTAATCCAGTGTCTACACATCATTATTTGATAATACCTAATAAACATATACGCAATGCAAAAACACTTCAACCTGAAGATTCTGAACTTTGTAAGTATGATAGACTTATCTCTCTTAATGTATTTAAGTTGATTTTTATTAAATAATTATGTAATTTATTAAATTATGTAAATATTGATTTGGTATATCTTTGTTTAATACCATTTAGTACACTATTGATCAAATATTTATATTTGATATATACATGTTGAACTAGTTTTTTATCTTATGAGAAAATAATTGACTGCACATGTTATAATTCAATTATGAAATCGATAATTTTCTCGTAGAGTAAAAAGTTGGTTCAATGACTCTGATTGACCCTGTATATGTATACTTGTTCAAAAAAATATATTAAAGTTTTTCTGTCTTTTAAGCCTACGATGCATTTTTCTCTGCAGGGTTGCTACTGACATTCTTGCTAGTTGTTATATTAAAGAAATTGTATGGCCTGCTGGCTACGCTGCTGATTGGTCTATTAAATTTTCCTGTTGTAGGCAAAGTATTATTTTTCTTGCATGATTTTGTGCTGGCTCATTATGAAAGTCAATCAATATGCAGTTTTAGATCATATGATCAAAGTATTCTTTTTGCAATAATATTAAGGGTAGCAGTATTTTTATGATAATGTATCATAATAGCAACTACTCTGGCTGGTATTCATTGTTGATTCTTATATTTGAGATTATCTTAAGTATACTTTTAACCTTTTAAACGCACCATGGATCTTCCAAGGAACAGTCAGAGTTTCTCTCTGTATTTTGTTATATAAAAAAAATGTTTAGAATATAAAATAAAGGTATAAAACAATAAAAAATTTTTTTTTATTTTTCATAACTATTTTAGTAGAAGAAAATTGATATTGGCATGAAAGGCCTACAGTGCAGATGACGATAGTGAAAATGATCAGAAGGCTGTATATTAGCTTATCTTATAATATTACTTAAGATAGTTTTAAAATAAGAATTAACGAATTATGAATACCACCCTATGTTTGTTTATTTGGATAAATATCTCTGTCAAACAAAACAGCTGCTCGGCTAGCACGAAAACGCACCGTCTAAATTAGCCACACGGCCAATAGCACTACCAGCGTCGCTACCAATATGACAGTAAGCTAGTAATCTTGAAATAAAAAAGCATCGTGTGCTGCAAGCTTTATTCTTGTTCTAATATTATATGTTTTTTCCAATTTGGCAATTGATTATTGATCTTTCTGTTATTCTTTGATTCTTGAATTTCAGTCAACAAGATTGTTGCTACAGTAGACATTATCTCTGAAAAGATGAATCTTGATTCTGCGTCTACGCGAACAGGATTTCATTGGCCACCATTTAATACCGTTCAGCATTTACATTTACATGTTATTTCGCCAATAGAGAAAATGAGTGGTATAAAAAAGCTGATGTTTCCCAATCCCAATAATTATTGGTTTGTGAGCGTAAGTAAAAATTATAAAACTTATATTAGATAAATATTGTGAAAGATAAATTTTTGTTATACGTATTGCTATTCTTTTTTTGCAGACAGACTATGTGAAATCTCGCTTAGAAAATAGTAAAAATAGAGCATTATAGTTTTACTTTGTTAGTTACCTTCTTGATATGAATTAGATATTAAAATTTTGTGCAATTTATCATGGAATATTGGATGTGATTGCGAGTAAAAATATTTATTATATATAGAATATAACAAAGATTATATATTTATTAAGGATTAAGAGAGATAATATTACAGTTTCGTATTACATTAAATCGTATATATCTTATATACATGTATCTTGCATAATGTATATATATTTCATTGTTGCATTTAATTGTTTAATCTTAATATATGTGTATATATCTTATTATACTTAAAAATGCACAAACAGTGTTATATAGATTTTTATAAAACAAATTATAGATACATGTATATTTTTCAAAAATGTTTAATCATGTTTTTCTTCAACTTCTTTTTCTTCAGTAATCTTATTTCTCCAATAATTACCTTCTGGATAAGCATACTGTACGATGCTCTCTTTTTTAAGTTTAGTCGAGTATCCAGGACTCATAGGTGGCATGTAACACGCGTTTTTAATTTGAACAGGATTCTCAAAGTGTTCATGCTGTTGATCCACAAATTCAATCACTCGATTTTCAGTGGTCTGACTTAAGCAAATATAGTCCCACATTTGGAGATGTTGAACCATCTCGCACAAACCTATTCCACCAGCATGCGGACAAACTGGTGCTGTAAATAAAAATTTCCATCTTACATTATGTTTTCTTTTAACGAGTAGAAATCAATTATAAATTCGTTAAGAATCAGTTCCTTGAAATGTTTGAGAAATAGATTGAGGTTTGAAACTTACTACTCTCTAATCTTAACCAAGTCTAAAAATTCAATTTATTGATTATAATAGACCTACTTTTAGTTATGTGTGCCATCAAATAAACAGCCAGAATCTCGTTAATCCCACCAATCCTTGCTGAATCAACCTGACAATAACTGATTGCATGGTGTTTCAAAAACTGCTTGAACATAACGCGATTTGCACACATTTCGCCAGTTGCCACTCCAATACCATACGGCTTTAATTTATTCAATATCTCAGCGTGTCCATTGATATCGTCGGGAGACGTCGGTTCCTCTATCCAAGTGGGTTTAAATTTCGCCAGTTTCTGCATCCACTCGATCGCTTCGTTCACATCCCACACCTGATTCGCGTCCAGCATCAATTTGTTTTCGTAGCCAATCGCTTTGCGTATCACTTCGCATCTTCTAATATCATCTTGCAGATTATTGCCTACTTTAATCTTAAATGCTGTATAACCAAGGTTGAGAAATTTTTTACAAAGATCCTCAAGCTGTTGATCACTATAGCCCAGCCATCCGACTTGAGTGGTGTACGCGGGATATCCATTCTTCAGCAATTTCTTTTCTTGTTCCTGCTTATATTCCATTTTCTCTTCGAGTATTATTCTCGCGTTATGCTCATCCACTATGTCTCTACTGTTTAGAAATGTATACATAAAATTTATCATGAGAGTAAATGTCGCTCTATACTTCGGTTTACAAAAAATTTCGGCTTACATGTATCTGAAATCTATAACAGATATGAGCTCCTTAGGTGTCATGTCCGAAAGAAGTTTCCAGACAGGTTTTTCTTCAATACGGGCCCATAAATCCCACAGTGCATTTATAATAGCCGCTGTAGCTAGATGTATCACGCCTTTTTCCGGGCCGACCTAAAATATCCCGATTACATGATAATCTTCATATTTTAATTATTATACTTTATTATACATTACCCATCTCAATTGTGAGTCGCTCGTTAAACGTCTCCAAAATTTCGCAAAATCATTGTAAATCCATTCTAATTTTCGAAGCCTTACAATTCTGGCTAGAGACTTACATGCTTGCATAACTGTCGAAATTATTGTTTAAGTAAAAGCGTATGTATTTAAAATATTATAAATGTACACATATATCAATATATGTATATTGTAATACCGATTTCAGTTCCTCTTCCCAAAGTAAACGTAAGACCATATCCTTCGTGCCCGGTACTTGTTTTAATCGTTACGTATACGCAAGAATAATCAGGATCGGTATGCTGTTGTTATAAATAAAGACTATATTATATTCAAGTATTGAATATAATATAATTGAAATTAAATATAATTTGACAATAAATAAAGATCAAAAATTATTAATTAATTTAACGTGCAATCTAAAGCAGCATAAGTTCTAAGTAAATGATTATTAATATATTGCTTATTATTATTAATTTTATTATTTACTATTAATGAAAATTAATATTTATTTTATTAATTTACGTAATAACGATTATTTGGTATTAGCATAAATTAATATGCTTGAGTAATGCTTAGCGTATTAATATGGATATATTTACGAATATTCTTCTCTTGCTGATTTATCAGAATAATGAACTAACAGCGAACATATTAAATTTTTTAATAATGAGTACCATTGCGTCACTTCCATCTCGATTTAATGATGTCGGAAATCTTATATCCTGTACATCGATAGCGATGATTTTGGAGTTTATCATTTTCCTAAATGTACTGAGTACTTTTAAAACGATAGTATGACAACACGAAACTGACTGAACAATATTCGAAGTGTTACGTTCTAAATATAAACATATCGTTTGCCTCTTATCATCTTACGTAAATATTTGTGTCGTAAGTTAAATCGCGCGATATCACATAT
The DNA here is from genome assembly GCF_000204515.1 of Acromyrmex echinatior. The sequence continues at coordinate 11,073 of NW_011626465.1, forward strand.
CAATATCTGAAGACGATAATTAAAAAAGTTATTTTCGTGGAAAGATCTAGCTTACACTTTGTTGCAGTTGTTGCAAATAATTACATGCAGATAATTAATTGGATATACAATATTTAAATGTTAACGGGTAATATAATTCTTTTGAGAGTTTCACGAATATTTTCATCTGGCGCGAAAATAGGAGAGAGAGAGAGAGAGATTTGCAGGTTATTTCTTGACACATCGTTAAATACCAACATTTAACATGAACATTGCATCATGAATAGTTGCAGGCATTATAATTATTAGCATTTAAATTTAATAATAGACACCAAGCAGAACACAAGTCATCATAACGTCAAAATGACTCCAAATGATTACTAAAAGTCAATCAATTATTATGATTTATTTAATATCATTTAATATTTGGATCAAGCAGAAAATAAATTAACGAATTTATGAATAACTAGAAAATGTTAGTAAAAAGATGTCAAAAAATTATTCAAATTATAAATTCCAGAATGTTATATAACTTTTCTTTATCACGAAGAATGTTATATAACTTTTCCATAACTACTACATATATACGCCGGTTCATTTTTATAGTTGCGATCAAGGCTGTTGCGATTGCACGTTTACATTGCTCAAAGCATTTAAGAAGAAAAATTCGCCCATTTCTACCAATGTAGATTAACGTTAATCTCAGTTTATCTATACTTTTCATTTTTTTTAATTTTCAAAACTAGAAAAAGATGAAGAATTGATTGAACTGAAACTAAAATTAAATTACATGATAAAAATAGACATTAATGTAGAATTTTGTTATATATATTTTAACATTAAAAGAAGATCTAAAAATGGCTTATTTTTTACATAATTACAACTTAACGATCGAAAACTAAAACAATTTACAAGTGAAATTATGATTCAATATTTGTTTGAAAGTTAGCGAAAACTTTTTTTTCACTAGCTGATTGATGTGCAATATGAAAAATGATAGTTGGAAATTGTTCCCGGTACTTACCGTAATTTTCAAATCGCACGAAAATAACACATAATGTGCGATAATATCTGTGGATATATGATCGTTGATTAGTCAGAAATCATTATTAATATCTGTTTCTTTTGTTAACGATTTGATGCTCAACATGAAGGAGAGTATCGCGATCAATCTCAGTATCATATATTTCATTTCGCAATGTACAAGTTTAAATTAAAATCTTGAATAAATGAATACTGTGTAAAAAAAATAAAAATCTATTTCGTACAATGGTACGATAAATAATTAACGATGAATTCAAAGCGAAAAATTATTTATCGTAATAAATTAAAACAAATATGAGACTGGAGAGAAGCATAATAAAATTGTCGATATTTTAATTCTAAAATCTTATTAAAGATAACGAATTAAACATAACGAATTGCGGAATTTTTTATTAAAAAGCGTGACTATTGCTGCTTAAGGATTAAAGAAAGAAATGAGGATACCGCGACTTTCTCAAGGGTGCGAACATGTGACTGAAGAGACTGCTGGATGATATGCGGCAGCATTATTACAAATTATATAGAGATATATGTGACGATATGACTTGTTTATCGGTAAAAATCATCGATCAGACTGATGAATTATTCATCATCGTTAAACTCCTCGCATGATGCATAAAAGTAGACAAGGGGTGCGTTTCGAGTTGCGCATGAAATGCATAAACTGCATTACTGTTGCGCAGCGATTCGAAATCATTCCGTTTTGTCAATATGAAACGCTTTAGGTCTACAATAGAAATCGTAGGATCTTAAGTCGTAGAAAATTAATCACAGTCGAATATGAGAAGAATAATCGATTATGCATGATTGGTCAATTTCCTATGACTTAAGACTCTACGATTTCTATTGTAGACTCCATGTCATACGGGAACATTTGCTTCATATAAAAGCTGTGTAATCTGTATTTAAAATAAATAATAATAGTAAGTCCACGAAATAGTAGTCCACAGTATAATTTGCATGAAGAAATAACGTAGAGTTTTTAAAATTGGACTTATGCTTGTTTCCACCAATGTAGATTAACTTTAATCTCGGTTCAACTTACTCTTCGTCCTTTTCTAGTTCTAAAAATTAGAAAAAGACGAAGAGTAAGTTAAACCGAGATTAAAGTTAATCTATATGATGAAAATAGGTATTACGATGTCTAATTAAAACGTAATTGTAATACGAAAATTTATGTGTATGTGTGGTGTGCGTGAGTGAGATATTGATGAAGTGATGTGTCAATGACACGTAAATCGTTTGTGTAAATGCTATATTTTCAATATGACTTATCTTTTAAGATACTCTTAAAGACACTTTTTAAAAAGACGTCTAAAAGACGCCTTTAAGACTTATGTCTCGATTTCGGACTTTTTGTCTGGAGTTAATTTTCAGTTCGATGTGCATATAAGGATCAATGCAAACGTGCACACCCACAAAAGGAATGTGACATTGAGCAGAAAAAGATGTCGTCTTGATAAATCTTGAAAATTTGATATATTATTTAATTTATATGTAAAGCGAATATTTTAAACAATTTTAATAACAAAAATAATTTTTAATAAATGAATGCTGTAAAGGAATGCTTAAAATAAAATATAATTTTAGAAAATTCTATTATCTTCTTTCATGAGAAAGATGTTTTAATTTTTATTTTATTTTAGTGTTAGCACATCATAAATTTAACTCGTGATATAATAATTTTAATTTGGAAACACGGTAGTCTCGGCGCTAAGCCAAGCGCAGCGACATAATTGTATACGCCATTTACATTATAATCATATTATCATCAAACCTAAATAAAATACAAAATTTTAATAATATTAATATCTATTTAAATATATTACGAGTAAAAGGACGCAACATGTCACAAGATAAAAATTATCGGAATGGAGTCTCTCTAATCTAAACTTTTACCGGAAAAACTTTAAATAATAATTAACTGTGACAAATTTACAAGCACACAAACACGCATATATACACACATCATAAAAAAAAATTTTTACTCATACAGAAAGAAAGATGATGAAGAAATTCTCTCGCTAAAAAGATGTCTCTCGATATTTAGCGAATTAAATTGTGATTAAGTTTTATTTCAATTATTATATTTCTTGATAAATAGATTTCTCGAAGAAAATACTCTTGATTGAAATTTCTTTCTCGATCGATAATGAATTTTCTCTATAATCATTATCATGATGCTTATAATAAAACCTCCGAAAAGAATTGCCAAAATTGGGACGATGTTAAATAAATAAACTGGCTTGTAAATCTTGTTTTCAGCCAACTGTGGCGAATATGTTTCCCTCAGACGCATTATCATACCATTGTCCAAAAATTTCTGCAAACTAGTATACGCGATATTTTTATAACCTAAAGGAAAGATTATAAATATAAAAAGGAAATTTTTCGCGATATATATATATATATACCCACTGATAATTTATCACGCCTGTGTACGGATTATTCTTGGAGAGGATCATTGCTAAATTGTCTATCCTCTCGGTAGTAATACTCGACAACTTACAGGGTATCTCCTTTTCTACGCTTTTCTTTCGAGCACTCAGCACCATAAAGGCAACATTTTTCTCATTGCATACCTGAACAAGCAGCGGATTCAATCAATTGATTCAATAAAAAACTTTTCAAATACGAATACGCTTAAGTAATCATATTAATCAGAAGAAGAAGGTAATTTCATAGAAATAAAAGATAATAAATATATAAAAATATATTATTAAAATTGATTCGTCTTGATATCTCACGAAAAAATATAGATTATTGATCGTACTTGCATGAAGCCTTCCTCTAGATTTCTCGGCAATTCCGATTCGTCCTTCATTAATTTCATCAGCTTTGCATAGAAAAGCTTCGTCTCATGCTGCGCCTGAAACTATGACGAAAACATCTTGTAACGCATTAATCATTTATTGTTCCATATATCAACATAATGAAACCACAAGAGATATTATGTGATATCGTATCCAGATACCCAAAATTTGAGCAGTCTGCTATATAATTTCTAATGCTAGAAAGGCAATAAATTTCAAACAGAAACTGCTCCGTAAACAAAATGCAAAATGTTAGCAGAATGTCGGCAGATTAGCACAACAGATTTAACGAGAAAATGTTAGTAGACTGACCTCAATTGATGTCGCATTCTGATTCCGTTCTGACGGTAGCACATGAGATTCTATGTCAACAGATTTGCAGTAGAAACCAAGCAGAATCTGTTAACTCTGATGGCGGGTTGACAACAGAAATCAAGCAGGAACTGCGCAACAATATTAATCTGATTTGATCAACAATAGAAATCGGGTAGATCTTGTTTGTTTTGTAGGTATTAAAATTGTAACGTTATTACTTTGAAAAATTTCTTAAAATAACGTTTTTATTACATTTTTTTTTCTATTTTGAAGAAATAATTTTAAATAATTTTATTGATAAATTAAATATATTTTACGTATTATTAAAGCTTAAATATACAAATAAATACATATTTAACATATTCTATTACATATTATGCTATTAACAGAACAGAATCTGCTCGATTTCAACTACTAATTTGCTGTCAAATTCTCAGCAGATTCTGAGATTTCTGCTGCCAATCTGTTGATATAGAATGTTTAACAGATATTGATATAAGAACAGAAGCAGAATGCGACATCAATTGAAGTCAATCTGCTAACATCTTCTGATCAAATCTGTTATCAGTCTATCGACATTTTGCTAATTATTTTATTAATTTTAATAATTTTGATATCTGGGTAATTTCATATTACCGAATGCAATAGTCTGACGTAATTTCAATCGTTCAAAACATGTTCTGAGCTACTTAAAAGTGAATGTCGGATCGCAATTCTTTGATCACTGAATGAACTTACGGTAACTACTTCGTAGTCAGCAGTACCACGTAGCATGATTAATTTATAGGTACCATCGTCAATAAATTCTTCTAACGTTTGAAAAGGCAGAATGCTAGTACACACTGTCAGGAAGCAAATTAACGCCGCTGAATAGTGAGCCATTATCAGCATCGCCGTTAAAAATATCGTAATATACGCGACGCGCAGCGATACATTTTTCGGAAATTCTAGAGGAAAAAATTTAATTAAAATTCCAATCAACTTTCAAAAAAGGAGGAAATAGAGTCCAACATCAAATTTAACTTTTAACTTAATTAAAATTTAATTTATCTTATCCTCTTTCAGGAAAACGAAATCATATATTTTATATAATCAAATATTTAATTTAATTACTTTGGAAGTTGTAAATTTTATATTAATACCTATAAGCGCCTGCTGACAAAAGATACCCCAAATGCAGATGAAATTCTCAGAGATCAGATCCATGGCGCTTCGTGATTGATTACGGTACGATTTCATAAAGAATAAGAGTAGCGGCACGGTCGCTATCAGTATGATAATTGTAGCCCACGTACGCGAATTGAAAGTCTGTTGTGATTGTACAAGTTTAAAAAAATTAGTTATTTCAAAATAACTAATTCAAATCAAATTCGATTTAAAAAGTTGTTTCGACACATTCATGAAAATTGATAAAATCATACCAAGATATTTTATGTTATAGGTACTTCTTATCTTATACTAATTTGCAAGTTAGTATTGGAAATTGTAACTTGATAGCAAGATAAGATATTACTTTATATTATATGTGTAGCTAAGAATCTTTTGCTAAGAACAAATTAATTTATTCGTCTTTTTTACAACATGGTAAAAGTTATAAAGTATTCGAATTATTCGAATATGAATTGAATTGAATCGAATTAAATAACATTCAATTTAATTTTCGAATTTGAATCACTGTGATTCATACACGAACTCAAAATTCAAAAATTTCAAATTTGTGGCCGATATATTCACATAATCGATTCTCATTTTAAAATTATAAATATTCTGATGAATATTTGCTTACTTTCAATTACTTTTGCAATTTTCATCTCATTTTAATTAACTTTCGAATTCGATTCTGTTCGATTTATATTTATAAAAAATAATTTAAACAATGGTCTTGTAGCTATCATTGTATACGAAAAATGTTTATCTATATTTATATTCATCACATATTTTTATTCATCATTGTTTATATAGTAATAAGAAAAAAATTGAAATACGATTTAAGTAAGTATACCACGATATGCTTTAAGCAACTTTATTATTTTCGAAGCAACAAGATTTGTACAATACTAACAAGATAAAGCTAAACCCATAATTTGAACGTTAATTAATCATATTACCTGAAAATAGCCGATCCATTTGACGCCACATATTCCCGGTTCCTTGATATACAGATTGATTTTAGATACGATCAAGGGCAGCGTAAAATCGACATAACGCTTTCGAAGACTCGTCAATGACATGTCGGCGACAGCGAAATCCGCGCGACCCGACACAATCTTGCCCATCACTCCAGTCCAGATGAGAGTTTGCCGATTCTGTATACCGTGTTCGTTTATTTGCGAGACAATATTCACGGTAAAGTTGAGAGAACTCGTGAGCTCCTCCAACACTTTTCCGTACATAGTAGCCACCTGATTCCCATCAATCGTCGAAAATAAACTCTGCATTCGTTTAATACCGATTAATTGAACAGAAAACGTTTCACAATTATTTCTATAAACGTAAGAATTGTAGAATTGTTATATGTTAATATCGTTAATTAATATCATCAAAATTTTTTTAATATTATTGATATTTTTGGATTATTTTATTATTATTTGAATAATACTTTTAGCGATATTCTATAGACAAAACATTTTTAAGTATAACGAAAAACGCAAGATATATCTCTCTTTTTTTTTATCGCATTTCTTTTCTCCTTTACAGAGAATTAAATAAATGTAATGAATCCTTTATTACGTCAATCAAGTGCTGTGCTACTAGGATATTAATATACATATTATACATATAGAAAAAAGCACATTGAATTTTATTGAGCACCTTGGCCGCGACCGCTCGTAGGACAACTCCTTCCATGTCTTTCCTCCGTTCGTAGAGAGACAGATTCGTCAGAGGAATGAATCCTTTATCGTCTCTCCATTCCGCCAGGTCAAAGATTTTGACGGTATCGCCCTTGACGGAATACCATTCCCGCAATATCGTCTCGTTGTTACATAATACTAACATCTGCGTATCGAACGTTAGATTAAAGGGATTACCGATCGGTTCACGGCAGTGATCATAGGTGCTGTTGTCGGAGGTGTAGAGAAACAGAATGAACCACGCCGGAAAAGACATGGGATAGGCCTTAACGGCATCCGCAAACTTCAAGTACGCCTCAAAGTCGGGTATAATGACGACGGTAATAGGCTGAGTTACTTGATGGTAGTATTTAAGCGTTCTCCATAACTTTTTAAAGTGCACGTCCGCAGTCATTATGTATCGTCGGCTCAGCAAGCGGGTGCTCGTATGTATCAAATGCGTGATTCGCAAATCTATAGCGAGAATTTTGCAAAATCAGCTCAACAAGTTTAGATATTTAAGAAACTCAAATTCTTAAAAAAAGAAAAAATCCTAATCATTTGAACAGGGTAGAAATGCTTTGGTGATTTCGTCTTCCTCTATTACTTTTATCTGCAGACTGCACAATTTTATAAATTTATTCCATTTATGGCATAGAAAGAAAAAATAATAAAAAAATCTTTTAAAGCGAAGTCGTGTAAGAATAACTGCTCTATTAATCGCGATGATCGACGTTGCAATGATTATTGACCAAACATTTGTTCAGATAAGACGTTCAGATAACACGTTTACTGTCATGATGACGCCATCAAAAGTTTCTTAAATGCTTATGAAAAAATAATTGCCTAATGTCAAATTTTTAATGATATAAATGGATAGATAACAATAAAAAATAAAAAAAATATATGCTATTCAACTTTCATTCAGTATTCATTAGGATACTTAGTCTTACATATTTAATCATATCTTTTATTATATATTTATAATAATAGTAATAATAATAATTCTGTAGCGTAATTCTGTTGACTATACAAAATTCGCTAAGGCAACACGTGTTAACATTCATAAATAATACTGTATTAACAGCATACAATCTAATTACAAATAATCTTGTTAATTCACACAGTATCACATACATAACACCACACACATGCAGCATTCCACACAATTCCAGATAGCACAAATATTTATAATAAATATTCATAAATATTTATTTCTATTTACTTTTTTAAAATATTATATAATATTTTATACATAAAAACTTCGTTTTCACTGATATTATAGGTTTAGCTTTGTATGTCTTGGACATAAATCCTGTCAGCTGAATATGCTGTATCTCTCAAATAAGTGGAATATACAAGATATCAAGTTGAACAAAGAATATAAATGCTAAGCACTTGTATTTTGCTGTACTTCATAATTTACTGTCCCTCTACACTTATGTATCACCAAATAACCATTAAGCTTTTTGCAATTTCTACAGTGCAATCATTTTATGTGAGTTATGATATATGATTGCGCTACTTACTACATTGACAAATCGATTCAACTGACAGTAATTTTATTAATACAAACAGTAAAAAACTGAAATCATAACACAGTACTAATGTAACATAAAAGCATATAACAGAAGTGATTGCGTGCACATTACCCCATTTCTATTTTTTCTGACTCCTGTGGCGTAAATATTTATATATTTATATATTTAATAATTTATATATTAGGCGGAATTACCCTTGTGTGCAGTCTGAGATATTAATGAAAACATGTAGTTGTTTTATTAACACAAGAGCACGGTATGACATACATACACTGAATTAACAAGATTATCTTCAATTTATTTTCATTTAAACTATGTAATGCTATTAATTAGGAATAGGCAATACGCATGATACGTTAAAAATCGTTTAGAAATTGTCTTTCAAGTGAAGAAGGAAAGATTTTTTTTTAATAAAAAAAAATTGGTTTAAATAGTTTCAAAAATAATTTTTAACCGATATCAAAAACCGATATCAAAATTTCCGTTAGAAATTGTCTTTGAGGCTATTTCAAACCAATCTTTGTGTACAAAAAATTCTTTTTCATCTGAAAGACAATTTCCAAACAATTTTTAGCGTATCGATACGCGCCCATCCCTATATAATAATACTATTTTAAAAGATACTTTAATATAAACTGACCCCCATAATCTCCATACATGTCTCCAGGATGAACAAAAATAACGGATGCCGCGGAGTAAAATTTTCGGACATCCAATATCAAATCGACGAAGACGTCCGCGTTGAGACAAATCCCTGCTGAAATTCCGAGAAGAATGAAAAGTAGCATCGGCGAACAGAGCGGTAATTTCATTTTGTTGCCGTTGAAGAATCGGTTGAGAATTTACCACGCGATAGATCGGAAAGACTATAACTAAACGACTAAAATTTCCGCCAAGCAGAACAAACGTGTCTCCCTGTCAAGTAACGCGGAGAATAAATGCAGGGACGTAGGTGCATATAAAATACTTCAAATGATATAGATTTGCGTCATGGAAAGAACATTTGTAAAAGTATAAAAAAATTTAGCTGCAGATCTGAAACTAATATTGTTGTTTCTATTAAAATAATTAAGAAGCGCTCAAATTATTAGAATGATCATAACTTTTTGCAGCATTGCTCATGCTTGAATTCCCATATAATTATTTTGATAATCCAACAAAACTTATTTTCAGATCTATATCTATTTAAAGTTTTAGATATTTCAACAAAATCATTCTTTCCGTGGATGATTTTGCGATGTGGAACTAATTGCGACCAATCAATCGAGCATTATTTATTTCAATCACCCTTCTTTTTTATATCTTCTACATTAATAAGATGCAACGATACCCTCTTGAGGATATTCAATTTAAATAATTAATGCAATAAGAAGTAAAATCTGGAAATATACATAGTTAATAAGCGTGATGCAGCTTCTTTGGCTATTAAATGTCATGGTAAATAGAACGTCTTATTTTCGTCAAATATATTAGGTGTTGGAATTAATTCGTAGCGTTTTACAAGTGATGGGAAGGACTTTCATTAATGTATTTTTTAATGCTCATGTGAAATAAATAACATTCTTTCATTAAAAAACGCTACGAATTAATTCCAACACCTAATATAATATTAAAAATATAGTTTAAGCAATGAACATGCTCGAAGATATCGAGGTAAATGCTATTTTTAGATTAGATTTGTACTAACAATGAATCGCTTACAATACAGAAGTAAATATGTAACACTTGACTTTTACATCCTTTACTAATTGACGACAAATATTCAAAATATTGACATTCATGTCCGACCCTGTATATCCACACATACAGAAAGTGCACATTTCAATTTATAATGCGGCATCAGATGTATATACACCACAAGATAGTATGAACTGATTGATATTAATATTAGAAAATTTCAAAATGAACATTTCAGACAGCACGCAATATTTATAAAATATTTACAAAATATAAGAGAAATATTTATATACTTATAAAATTAACGAATGACCGTGTAAATGAGAACATAAATATGATAGAGAACGAGCAAAGATTTTAAATGTTTCAAGTAATACGATATATATTCTTTGTTGAATCGAAATATTTAAGATATGATATTTATATTTATCATAAATATTATTATATAAAATATTATATAAAATATTTAGTCTGTATTTTAATAATATTTCGAATAAATTTAAGCTTATATAAAATATATATGTAGGGACCGGCAGAAAAATTAACAAAATTTATCGAGAATTAAAAGTTCTTCTTTTAAGTGGAAGGAAAGGAAAGATTCAGATTAATTGATTTTCTTATATGTTTATATAAGAAAATATGCGTTATGCGTTATGTTTAAGTCTGTGCTATGGCCATAAGAGGCATTCTACAATAAGCCATTAGTCATAAATCAGAAGTTAGAAGCTGGAAATTGGCCGATCACAGTCGTTAATATTTTTAGCTTTTGATTTCGAATTTATGACTAATGGCTTATTGTAAAAAGTCCATGTTCAAAATATTGGGTGCGTTCAGCAGATTCAACTATTGTGCAACTATTTTAATTGTCTTCTGAGATAGGATCATTCTCCTAGATCTAAAAATATAATCCAATCAGCGTAAAGAAAACTTCCAACAGTTGCAAAATAAACGTTCTGTTGAACGTAGCTATTGCAATTTTTATCATGGTACGTTACGTTATGTTACAGATCCCCATTGTTAAATGATTCTTAGTCACAACAAACAAACGGCGGAAAGATTAAGAAAAATATTTAATATAAGTGTCTAACAGTGCGACAAGATAGAAGAATGACAAAGGAAGACCTAGAAGAATTTAATAGTGTAGAAGAGATTGTTTATTGAAATACTGAACAGACGGACACGAGACATAATATTGAAAAGAATAGGAAGGATCAGAAAAATTAAGAAGATATTACAAAAAACCATACCATTTACAGACAGACTCGAAATTCAGTTAGACGAGAAATTTAATGATACAAAAATATCAACAGAAAGTGGACAAACTGTCATAGGACATGGAGAAACTGAAAAAACATACAATGCAAGCACCACGATACTAGATGGAAAGCCGATAGAGAAGCTCTAACTATAAAAATAAAACACTTGATTAATAAAGACGAAATGAAGAAACATCAAATTCTCTTAACGGTGCAAAATAATAAAATGATTATAAATAGCATTTTACGTAATGACATACCAGTCAAAATCCTGTCACATCTGACGCAAGAAGAATTACGACAAAACATAAAAGATAATTTTCTAGCTAACCAATCTGAAAGAAGACCTTCTTTTTTTGCTATAATAATAAATGGAGCAATAGAAAACCAAAAAATTCAAGATCAACAAATTACAACAAAGCAAGTAAATCCAATATCTGATCCAATGGATTCAGTAAAATTTTCCATACAACATTATTATTAAAAAACTCTTACTTTAAATTTTAAGATAAGTACAGAAAAATGACCAAAAGGACTGAGAGTATCCAAAAAATTAAAGAAAAAAATCAAAGAAGAAATTTCTTTTAGACAAAAAGGGTAAACTTTCTTTCATAGAAGCTGATGTTAAGGTAAGTTGGACATTGTTACATTATTTGTTACTTACTTTTGATTCACTCTCCGTTGTGGTGGTCTCGTTTTCGGCATATAAAATTCTTTTTATGCGTAATTGATTTTCCTCTTCATTGATGTTCATAACTTTCTGATTTTCTAGTGTTCTCTTCTTTGAAGCTAAATTTGCTTGTAGTAGTACGAGCCTAGGCTAGTTGGATGATTATCTGAGGAAACTTTGACAAAAGACAAATGTCATGACAAGACTGATTAATTGATTGGTTTATTTTTAGACTATTGAAATTATAAAACAGCCATGATAAATTTATGTTGAAGACGAAAAATCTTATATTTATTTTTTATTTTATTGATTCTTATTATGAATATTATTGACGTTAGTATTCTTATTATTATTGAAAGTTAAAGTTATTAAGTTAAAGTAGTTTTATATTTTATGCAAAAAAATCTATAATTAGAATATGGCATTAAAAAGATAAGAAATACATGTATTTTTTAAAAGAAAAATGATTCTGTGATAAAAAAAAAACTGATAGATGATAGAGAGATAATTTATCTATCTTAATCCTCTTAAAAGCCTAAAAATCATTCCAGAATGATATTAATGTTGAGCTGGAAAAGAAAAGAAAATAAAAGATTAATGTTATGAGCAAAGAGAAAATAAATGATGCTTACCTTGATACCGAATTATCAATCCAGTGTTAATTTTATCCTAGGAAACCTATAAAGAAAGAAAAACTTATTTGTTAAAAATTTCAAACTATCAGAGACTTAATGCTGGGATGCTGGAGTGACCAAATTATTGGAACATTTTAAATCGATATGAATCTCCGAATTTACTGAACGGAATAAAAGCAAAATTCTTTTACAGGATTAAAGTAAACGCGAAATTGGAAATTGTTGCAATAAACTTTATATTAAAATTGAAAAAAAAGTTAAAAATTTATTTTTTTTTTCAACTTGACTTTAACTAGCGATTACTAACTTGAACTACAGTGATTATCCACTTGAATAAAATGCGGAAAAATGTTTCAAAGTTTCGCGGGCGAAATGACATCAACGGAGTCGTCTGCAATGGAATCCAATCACGTTCGTTTGAGGTCTTCTCTCCACATACACAGACTATAGGCATATTCGACACACGTGCAAGCGATACAGGTACTCTTTCTACTGTGCTCCACTGATGAAATACGAATAAAACACTAAAAAAAGATGCATTCAGACGCGAGATTTCTGAATCCATTTGAAATCATAGTAGGAACGTATGAGCAATATTTACTTGGCTACAAAGTGCACAACATCGTAAATGTAAGTTATATTTCATCACGTGTCTTGTACAGGTTAAGTTCACACAACCCAAGTATAAATTTCAAGGAAAATATGCTTCTAACATTTATATTTAGATATTTGTATATTTGTTATTTTATAAAATAGAATCATTCAAGATGTTTTAGAGAAAAGAAAGTATATCTTGTAATCAAAATTTCTACTTTAAATGAGGCAATGTTAAGTTTATTCTCTCTCTCTCTCTCTCTCTCTCTCTCTCTCTCTCTTTCTAAATATGAATATTTTAAATACAAATTCTATTTTCTGTCCTTCTGTCAGGAGTATAAAATAGAGAAAAGCTTTGCGACTCACAGCCATGTTTCAAGTATACGTGCTGTCGCCAGTAGTAAATATTATTTAGCTTCAGCTGGTGCTGATGAAACGGTATGTCTATATGATATGCGTTACAGACGAGAGTCCGGCAAATTAATGCATCATAAAGGTATGTAGATAAATATACTTAGTATTTATTCTTAAAGAAGTATATGTTACTTGTAACATCGTTACAATTATTTATTTATAATAACAATTTGATAATAATATAATTTTTCATAACGATAATGATAATGTATTATTTACGGAAAGAAAAAAAAATAACTCACTACATAATGAATGAAGTAATGAGTTACTTTTTTTAATAAGCAACATGCAATTGTAATGAATTACTTTTTAAAAGTGTTTCAACTTTGATATTATCATTGCTATCGTGAAAAATTGTAGCTATACCAAATGATTATTATAAAAAAGTAACATTAATGATAATATAATGCATTACAAATATAATGCATTACTTGTCTTACCTTATTTATTCTACACAATATTATATAATATAAATTTCTATTACAAAAATAATAACGATTTTTATATTTTCTTTGTAGATACTATCAATTGCATTGCATTTACTCCAGAAGGCTCACATTTATTCGCTTGTAGTAATGACGGAAGTATAACTGTTGTTCGTTGTGGCAATTGGCAACTGGAGAAAGTCTGGTCGACCGCGCACAAGGGCTCAGCTGTCAATACTCTGGCTATTCATCCGACAGGGAAGTTAGCACTGTCCACTGGAGAAGACGGTGTGCTTAGGACATGGAATCTAATCAAGGGCAGACCAGCTTATGCTACTAACTTGGTATCCAAATTGAAATCTAGCGCTAAACGGATAACTATTATTAAATGGAGTCCGAATGGTGAAAAATATCTGATAGCTGTCGATGGAAGTATCTACATTTATTCTGTAGAATCGGCTGGAATAGATAAGGAACTCACATTTGACTCGAAAGTTATTTGCGTAGAGTTCTTGAAGGACGATTTAATCGCAGTCGGTTTCGAGAACGGGGATATAAAGTTTTGTGATCTTAGAACCTCTCTGCATACAATGAATACGAAGGCGCATAGCATGAGAGTGAAATGTATCGCACATATGAATGATCTATTGATTAGCGCCTCTAGTTCCGGAGAAATCAAACTTTGGAGATATAACAGACATAGTTTGGATATGTTGCAAACCGTTAATTGTGGTGCTAGAATTACTTGTCTTTCTTTGGCACAAGCATACAAAAATTTAGTGCGGGAGGAAGAAGTTAAATCGGCTGAAGAAAAGGAAATAAAAAAGACGAACAGGCTCAGATTGAAGCAGGAAGTTATTATTGAAAATGAAGAGGATTTAGAAGTCACAAATATTAGAAATCCTAAAGAAAAAGCGCAAGAAAAGAAACATAAAAAGAAGAGAACTCTGGAAGATGCTCAAGATAATATTCACCATTCAAAGAAGAAAGTAAAAGAGGTAGTCGTTACAAAGAAGAAGAGGGACAGGTCATCACAGATGGAAGATGTTATCGATAAACCTAAGAAAAAGAAGAAGAAAATCTTAAAAGCGAACAAAATAAATCCTTCTAATAAAAAACGGAAAGAGAATTCTGCATCGCAAATCACTTCGCCAGCGAAGAAGATTAAAAAGTTGAATAAAATTGAAGAACCATCTTTCTCGCGCAAAAAACACAAAGTAAAATTATCAATGACAGATGAAGACGCTCCACCTAGAAAGATAAAGAAGAAAGCAAATGCGGGAAAAGGAGTCGTACCAAAAAAGAAAAAGAAGAAAATAACGGGATAAATTAGGATTCAATTGTGAGAGGAGTCTCTTTATAAAAGTTATTATTTCTTTTCATCCGTGTGATATTTACATCATAAGCTTACGAGTATGAATAGAATGCCTAAGTGCTTAATAAATTACTCACTAGTTTCTATTATTATAATTATAAATCAATCTATTTACAATTTCTTAGACTTATCACTGTACCAACGCCTTCTTCTGTGCTAGAAAGATTAAGCCTGAAGGAAATAACAGTTTCTAGGCGTTACGTTCTGCTCGAAATTATGCGAAAGATGTCTACCACAAAATGCACTTATGCGACGGGTTCATTGGACTACCAAGCGGACACTTCCACGCCTTTGCGAATTCGGCGTTGTTTGACAGCGTGCCGATAACTCGAAAGTGGTTTGGTGCATGGACACCTTCTATCACCTTGGACTTCAATGATCCGTTCGTATAATTGCCGCACCAGACCTTGAAAAAATTAGTATCTAACTTAGTTCTTTGAAGCTTTATACATAAGAAAAAAATTATGAAATTTTCATAATTTTTTTGCGTGTAAAGCTCTTCGCAATTTTATTTGTATCAAAATGGATCTTCATTACATTTAATTAATTTCTTATTAGTTTGACAAAAGAAAAAAATCATTGTTTCAATGATTCTAAATTTCTCCTCTAATCTCAATTATACAAATACATGTATGTATTAAGTTTTTGTAATGTATTTAAATAGTAATATATGAGATATTTTTATCTCTTTTATTTTATTCTTTTCTTTTTATTTTTAAGCCTATAACACACAATGCTTTTTTTCTGCTTGCTATCTTTTGACAAGATTACTGACTTCAAATGGTGCCAGTTTTTATGTAACGAAACAGCTAGAATTTATTTGACAGAAAACACTTGATAAAATTCGAATAAAATAGAGCAGATCGTTGCTATGGTGTATTATTGTAAAAATATAATTACATTTATTTTTAACTATTACATATTGAAGAAAATATTTTGAACTCAGACTATGTTCTGATAGCAGCTGCGTGACTAGCAGGCTACACAATTTTTGACATAACAGTCAGTAAGATCGCCAGCACAGTATCATGCAAATAATCCAGCAGAAAAGAGCGTAGTGTATCACAGACTTTAATTTTGTACATTAGTAATATATTATTGAATATATAGGATATATAGCGTTATATATATATTGAATATATAGCGTTAACTTTTATTATTATTTAATTGCACTCCATTTAGTAATTTAATTTTATTAAGTAAATTTCTTAGAAAAAGAAGGTAATCTGATCATATGATTTTTTTACCAAATGTTGAAAATTTGACAATTTGTTGAACAAAAATTAATTATATTACTTTCACAGAATTGGGAAGTGCAAGCTTTATTTTTTCTTTTCTTTTTACCTGTGCAAAACCCAAGAAGAACAGTTGCTCGTTGCTGTAGTCAACGAGACCAGGTAGAGCTTGCTGATTCGGACTGCGTGCAATTAGCCTCTGATACGCCCTATAAGCTTCCCTGATGCCGCCGTTATCAGCGATATTTTCACCCTGGGTATTGATACCGTTCACCTAAAAATCAGAAGGTAAGTCGAATAGATAAGCGCATGATCGGCATCTTGGCACATTTCTTGGTGTTTTTAAACACCAAGACATGTTGCTATTGCGAGATGCTTACCGTAAAATTATCGCCCAACTCCGGCAAATGATAACTGCTATATTGTTCAATTATACACTGCACTTTTTCATGATAGTGTCGCAATGTCTCATCGCTCCACCACTGTCGTACATTGCCATTCTCGTCGTATCGGCGACCTAACACAGAAAATTCGCATAATTGTAGATATTAATACGGATATGCGGGCATTGTAACGAAGAGGTAGAGGTAGACGAATGACCATTATTATGCAACGTAAATATATCGCGTCATTGATTACGCACCTTGATCGTCGAAACCATGCGTAAGCTCATGGCCCATAATCGCCCCTATAGCGCCATAATTTATGGATCTGCGATGCGGAATGTTAAAGTTTAATGGCTATGATAAAGAATTTCATTTTCGCGTGTGTGTGTGTGTGTGTGTGTGTGTGTATATGTTTGAGCTCACATTTTTACGTTTTTAATTAAAATCCACAGCATTTTAACAAATAAATTATACAACACAATAATTAAATATTGACATTTCTAATCAGTAAACGAAATTTTATTCAATAATAATTTTATTACTAATAATATTAGGTGTTGGAATTAATTCGTAGCGTTTTTAAATGAAAGAATGTTATTTATTTCACATGAGCATTAAAAAATACATTAATGAAAGTACTTCCCATCACTTGTAAAACGCTACGAATTAATTCCAACACCTAATAGTTTTTGTGAATTTTACACATTTAAAAATCTATAATGTAATACAGATTTTTTAATGTGACATGACACATATAAAATATTAAAATCTTGCGTACAAAAAACAATTACGATTATGTATCACGTATAAAGAAGTGATCGAGTAAAATATGAGTAGATGACAATTTGATCTTAGCTTTAAAATATAAGTTCATACATACTCCAGTCCGTTGCCATAAAATGGAGGATGTAAGATACCAGCTGGAAAAGCTAAAAAAAAAAGAGAGATCACGTATTTCTCTTTTTGAATAATGAAATTAAATTTTTATAAAGTGACGACGATGGATTCAATTAATTAGAAAATTGGTATTAAGACACTTACTGACTGAGTTTAATATCGCGCTGTAAAATGCGTTTACTGTCGTGCCCGACGATATCCATCTACTCCTGTCAGGCTTCTCGCGCAAATTATTGAGACTTTTTTTCATCGCCACATTAGTTAGCTTGAGCAAAGTCTCGAACAGCTTCCCATCGATCACCTCTACCTAAACAGACCAGATATTGCAGTTTCCGCAGCTGGGCTAGGATATACATGTGATTGTAGGAAAACATATGATAGAATTTGAAAAAACTCACTCCTTCATAAAATTTGTCTAATTCCTTTGGATTCGTGATCCAATCGGGAAATCCTACGAATGGCCTCATCGCGTGCAATTTTTTATGAGCTCGAGCTCTCGTTCCGGCGTCCATCCAATCTAGCTCCGTGACCATTTCATCGAACGCGGCCCTAATATCCAGCAGCATCTCCAACGCCTATTTTCAATCAACGATAGTGAATCATCGTTACATCCTCAATATAAACGCTAGCAAATTGGATAGCGGATACAGTCTGAGTTTCGCACTTTTAAGGTACCTCATAGATATTAGAGATCGGCAAATTTTGTCCAGATAAAAAAAAGGGATCAGATAGTGATAGAAACTTTGCAAACTATGAAGATCGAGATGAAGATATCATAATAGTTATACAATAAGAAAGAAGATTTTATAACTTAAAATAACAAAATATAATAATGACATAAAAATTATGAATACTAATATAAAATAAAAAATAAACAGATTACATAATAAAATAAAATTAATACAATTATTATATTTAAACAGATAATGGGCTGCAGTTTACCGACTTATCTTTCCAATACTTGAAAAATACTAATTGCATGTGCGAACCTTTTCTCGCGCTTGTTCATTAAAGTGTTTCTGCGCATAAATGTAGCTCAACGCCATGCCAAAGTTCGTGTTGGCATTTCCAGTGCATTCCTTCCAGCGCGGGGTCTTTTCCTTTAACCCGAAGATCTTCTGCCAGAACTGGAAGCCGAGATCGCGAAACTTCTGCAGCGTCAAAGGGGCAACGGTCGCGTACACACTCCACCAAACGTATCGCACTGTAAAAATCGACTCGATGTTAATATTATTTATCGGCACCTTATTAAACACCGACTGTCTTAACACTATTGGTATGTATTATTATTATTATATTATACATATCGGTGGTTTTAACGCGGTGAAACAATCGCGATTTATAATTACTGTAGATATGATAGCTTTCGATCTCTCTCGGTGACCTCTTCTAGCTATTCGTTTTCTATCTCTGGTTGTAGAAACATCCTATATTATCCATCATGGATTACCGACACTTCCAATAAACGTCTTCATTGCAACAATAATCTTTAGTACTCGAGGATGAACTTGTAAATAAAGGAGAAATTTAGGGAAACTTTCATAAGGCGAATTTATATATAAAAACACGAGATTTCTTATTTATAACGCTATCAGGAAATTGGTTTATTACTTGTCATTTCAGTTATCGTAAAATAGAGTAACTTTAGTCTATTCGGGACTTTGATTCAAATTTAAAAAATGCCTACACAATGCACATCCAAAATCATCCCAATTTTGAGTCAAAGTTATTCATTTTAGGATTCAATTATTTCATCTTTGGGAGGAAAGATTTCATAAAACTACCTTAGACAAACTTTAACGTTATTTTGTCGTCAAAATGTCGAGAAATAACGTCAACTTATTTGCTGGGTTGTTGCAAGTTGTTCGAATATATTGTATGTAGTATGAGCGCAAAGAGAATGCTTCCGCATTACGTAGTTCTCTCTCTCTCTCTCTCTCTCTCTCTCTCTCTCTCTCTCTCTCTCTCTCTCTCTTCTCTTACACAGCGGACGTAAATGGACGCAAGTGGAAAAGCAACAATATACGCTGCAGATTGAACGAGCACACATTACCCCAAGTGTCAATCGTGCTCGGTTTGACGAGGGTGCCAAAATTGGACGTACCTATCGTAGCGGATGGAGTGACGGATAGCAGAAGCGGCAATTGCTGCAAATACTTCAAGTCCACGATGATAATCCGATCCACGGTCGGATTTATCGTGACATTTGTGTTCTCGAACACGGCCTTCACGTATTTTGTCCAGTTCCACTGAAACAGTGTCTCGCCCTTAATTACTCGTGCATTAAAAGTGAGATTCATTTCGCTCTATTTCCGACAACCCCGACTCAACTTAGGAAAACAAATACGAGTAAATTTATGGATTAAAAATGTGCAATCATCATAAGAATCGTGATAAACTTTAATTTCTTTATTTCTATTATTGTCTGGTAATAATCTCGTGAGTTTTTAAATAGTACTTCATTCACCAGCGGAGCTCTTGAATTTGATTTTAGAATTTTGATGAGAATTACATGTATTTCCAAATATTCCTCGCTAAAATGCAAATATCATAGATACTCGTATTAATTTAATTTCAGTCGTTTATCATGTAATATCCATGAATATTATGAAAAAATAAACAGTGATGTTATCGCGTACCTGCTGCGCTCGTAAATCGGTGAGTTGTTGCAGGTCGTCGATCGACACTTCATGAATGAGATGATCCTTGCCACGTCGTTCCTCATTTGTTGCCATGATCTGGACGAATTTCAAAAGAATTTAAACGTATTCCTGGAAATGATTATCCTCACATTGGAAGCTGAGTAATCGAGGATAAGTGTCGGGACATTCAACTGATTATTAACTTTTTATTAAAAATGAAAGATCAATTTATCATGATTAACATTAACTAGATAATCTCAAGTGCGTTGCATTTTAAGATATTTATATATCAATAATAATATATGATTAATAATAATATATAATATCTATATATGTTTATATCTTTGATATAAAGTCTATATATTAAAAATTAATACGTGTTAATAAATAACACTGTGTAACACGATGTTAGAATAAATATATTGCGAGTTCAATGTACAAGCCACTTACCTTGGCGAGTTTCGTGCCGAATTCTAAAATCTCGTTAGCATAATTCGCACTCATATTACCAGCTCCCGCTAGTTCGACCATGGACTTTATATATTTTTTATACTCCATTAATTCCGATTGAAAACGTCGCGGATCCAATAAATAACGCTCACTGAATCCAGGAGATACTTGCTCCATCTAAAAGAAATTTCGTTTTCTATATGTTACGAGAAAAAGACGTACAGAATATTTATGCAGAATAATTTTTTTTCATTATTTACATCGAATTAAATTATTCTATGTATAGTGTTTAAAAGACGTAACGATCATTGCTTTTTTTTTATTAGAGTAGAAAATAAAATCGTCTATCGAGATATTACTAAAATATAGTTTAATGTAATTTTGAAAAATATTAAAATATTCTGAAGAATATTAAAATATTAAAATATGCTTTTAATTTTTATGTAAGAAAAAATTTTTTTGTTTTAAGATTTATTTTCCATCTTGATTTGAATTTTGCATTCGTAGAATTATTCTAAATTTTCTTTTATTAAAATTTGTAATATTTTGGATGTATTCTCACCACCATCGCATTCTTTGTAGTATCCTTAATGTCCTCGCTGATGTAGAAATTGACGAAGAGGTTCAAACCTAACGTTCGTTGCGCTATGCCAGCCATTCTCGATATGTCAAGAGAAGGTATTTTATCCTGCATCGGTGGTTCCTTTGGTAAACCTAGACTATTGAGTGCCTCGAAGATGGGTTCCAATCCTAAAGCCTCAACACTCGCTGCAATCCGATAATTTTCCGTAATTTTAAATCATAAGTTTCAACATCAAGGCTACAAATATACATTTTACAGCTTGATTTTAATTGCGCGTAACGTTACTTCTATTTCTATTTTCCACGCAGAAAGATTTGCAATCGTTTCTAAGTATTTAAATCATTTGCACGCTTGGTTTTTCCGCTTTACAATTGCAATCGTTATTTGAAGGCAGATACGAGATCCGGTTACTTCTTTGTGCTAATAAAGTAGTCAATTCATCTTATTATTGATTACGTTATTGATTACGGTAATGATACGTCGCAATGCGAACGGCAATGTATTGTTAGATGAGTTTATTCTTTCAAATTTATGCTTATGTAAATGCAATTACGCACATTCCGTTCTTGCACGAAAGAGCAATAATTAATGAATAATTTATTGTCGAAGCAGGTAAATTATAGAGTTAACGAAAGAAAATCTTGATAGAGAATTAGTTCGCGTGGAAATAATAATCATCGTCCTTTTTCCTCGAAAAATTTTCCTGTTAAAAAATGCTTCGTATTTTAAATAGATGTGATTTTTTAATAATAAGATTTATAATCTTCCTAATTCAATTTAGGATAATATTATTATTTTAATTGGATTGTGCTGTAATCGATGCGCATATATTTGCAGATATAAAAATTATTTTTTGTATAAATGTATCATTCTGCCATTTAACTTTGATCATATGAATGACGTTTCTCGTACTTGATTTATTCATATAAGCGATCCCTATTTTTATTTTTATTTTAATATTGTTAATTTATAATTTTGATACCATTTTTTTTTTATATTCTTAGGAACTGCGTATTATTAGCTGCGTATTAAAGCTATTATTTTTATAGTGCACCTATTCCATGAATTATTTTCTTATCAAATAATTTACAAAAAAAATTTTCTGCAAATTAAAAAAATTTTTTTTTCAAAAATATTTCACCAATTTATTTAATAATTCTATTCTTAAAACTTACCGACATCCATGCAGGTCCTGTAAAGAGCTTTCGCCAGTTTCACTTGCCTAAGGTCGTTCTCCTTATCAGGTTCCTCAAGTAAAATCCTTAAATTTTCTAGAAGTTTCTCCCTAAGCAAACTCAGTTGGTCCCAAAAGCTCTGACTTTGTGGAATTGGATGTTTATTGATCCAGCCACCGCAGGCGAAATTGTAGAAATCCTTGCAGGGATTCACGGATCTATTCATCCCACCTATCACTCGCGCCGCTATGATAACAGAAGTAAATTTACCGTGAAATTATCTGACATTTCAGCATAATCATAATTTAAATGAAACAAATTATCTTGGCACTTTCTTTCGAATGAAGAAATTTTCCTGATTTACTTATTTTTTGAAAATATAATAGAGCGTTTATAAAAGATACCTGTCTTAATACATTCTTCGCTCTGACACATCTCCTTGTATTCTTCTTTGCGAAAGACTGCCATTTGCAAAGTTAGTGCCACGATAAGGGCGATAACGGTAACTGCTAACAATCCGACGACTATTACGAGCCGCATCTCCTTTCCGCTTGATTTCTTTTCATCTCGCTGATTGTAATTCCTGTGGAAAAACAATGGAAAGATTCCAACAATGAAACTTTGCAACATATTATAATTTGACAACATGATTTTTTTGCATATATATAACAATTAATATTTTATGACTGTTTACTGTTGAATTTTTTGTCAAATGCATAAGAAATTGTTATAAAAATTTAATTGTTCGTTAGTACCTTTAATATTCAAAATAAGTAATTAATCACTATTAACTTTTTTTTACATGAAAAGATTATTAGACACAGAACATTTTTAAAAGAAATATTTGTAGAAAATCATTTAAAGCTTTTCCAGTCTGTATTCGGAGACTTGCGTTTTTGACATTGATATATACATACTTGAAACAATATTACAAATCAGCAAAATTATTTTATATGACAAATACGTAACTGTACGTACTGTGACTGAAAGAGAAGAAAAGAAGAAAAATTTAAACAAATAATTATTCCATTAAGCGTTTCATAAAACCTTTGAAAGATTCACAAAAACACAAAACAGTATTTAAAGGTAATTATATGTTTAATAGACTTGTTTTTAAAGAGTATATTATAGTATAAGCAATTAATAGCAAGTAATCTAAAATAAGAAAAATAAAAAGTAAGAAAATGTTATTGATTCTTTTTTATAAGTAAAGAGAACCCTTATTACCACGAGACGTCCGAATTTCCTTTCGCGTTCTCTACCGTGTCTCTCTCATTATCCTCCGGATCGTTCACCTTCAAAAGAAAAATAATGACATATATTTTATAATAACTGACTGTCCATTTCTTCATATTTTACTCTATTAATACTAACGAGCGTGCTGTCGAAGAATGTGTCTATCGTTGCATCTGCAACATTATATTTAACTTCGAAGTAACGAAACGTTAGCGCACCGCAAAGCTACTTTGATCTAACAAAGAAGCAATATCTTATGACTTGATTTCTGCGCTTCGTGCCATGAAAATGTGAGAGATCAAAGTGCAATTAAAACAGATGCATCTCGCATAAGTTTGCAGGGACCTTGAAGTGACTCTACGAGAGCGAATTCACTGAAAACAGATAACTCGATTTTCTTGAATTGCATTCTAAGCAGAGAATAAAAATTCTACTGAAAATCCTCATAGAAAATTTTAGATTTAAACAAATCAAGATTTAAAAAGTTGTGGAAAAAATTTTTAATATTATTTATCTATTAAAATATTGATTCGATTTTACTAAAAATAGCAGTTAGTGCCTATTAACGTTACAAAATTTAAGATTCTTTGTTTTATTAGCGTGATAAATAATTTCTTCAACTTATTTTCTATAACGGCAATTTTAAAGTGAGCAATGACAAAGTGTATTTAAAAATAGAGTATACTAAAAATGTAACTTAAAATGGAGGAATGCTGATAGATTTACGTGCGAACGATGTGCGTCCAAACAATAGCGTTCTCGTGCGCTTCGATGTTTAATTCCGCGTTTGGCTCTTACGTAAGGTCGTTTTTTCATTTATTTGCCACGTCATTGTCGCGAATAGCGATTTCGATGGTTTCGGATTTAATAGGATGAGGATCGCCTGGCAGGATATTGGGCACGAGGAGAATAATGACTGTAAGCTTAATCCCGATTCTGGGGCAAGGTGAGTGTATCGATCATACGGTTTTAACGCCGCGACGGATGATGATACCTCGCCGATTTAAACCATGTAGTATAGTCACTCGAACGATCTCATAAAACGCATTGTCTTTCCGTACAAAAATTCTATTGGGTCGAGGAGACATTTTATATCATTGTCTTACAGTCGGAATAATAAATTAAATGTTATAAGATAAACTTGATTAAAATCACTTTGGAGTTAATTGACATAACAGCATTTTGCTTTTCTATTTTTAATACCAGACAACTTTTTAAATATTTTCATAAAAAATAATCTTTTTTAACATCCGAGGTAGTAAAACAAGACTCAACCAATCTTAAATTCAATTATTTATCACTTATTTCTAAATTACTCTTCAATTATAATATTGACAAATCAAAAATTTTAATGACTCATCCAAAACAAATAAGAATTTAAGACGACCTAATTCCTAAATCATTCCGCTTCACCAACTTTGATTAATTATGGCCGACTAAATGTTCCTCGTGTACTCCATCACAAATCTTTAGATTGTCAGAAAAAAAACATTTAATTTAAAATTAATGAAGTATAAAGTTGACACAACCGACTCCAATATGAAACAGTACGTATCTCGCTTTCTTCTGTCTTTTCTGATTATTTTCGTTAATAAGCACGTTTCTAAGGCATCTCCTTTCGTTTCATATTACTTTATTAATCCTTTCACTGCCGATGATTCTAACGATTACATTTTTTATCGTTTTGTAATTAATGCATACAATGTACCTTTAATACTTACATTTGCAAGGTTTTTTTTTTATTACGTATCGCATTATTAACTTGAATAATATAATTTTGCAAGATTTCTAAGATTGAAAGCATATTAAATCAGAAGATACTGGATCTAAAAGAAATTTTCAAGAATTGAGAAAGTACCTCTTCTTTTCTCAAGACAGATTTTACGTAGATTAATAGCTTTCTGCTATAATTTAACTGATTCTTACTGGATCGTGTAATTAATCACAATAGTAGATAAAGAATTTAGATAAACGTGATTAATGTTGTTTGATGTTGCTGAAATCGGTCTTAAGCCCTCGGGAAGTTACACAGCTAGCTTCATGTTTACTCGAGATGCGAGAATCTGATTTTCCGCGTGTTGTACAGACACATTGGTGGGTGTTTGACTTCGACAATGTTCCCATTATGTGCTGCAATCTATCGAATCGGCAGGCTTGATGCGAGAAACGCTGGCGCCTTTTTCTTGTCTCTTCTCTCTCTCTCTTTCTCTCTCTCTCTCTCTCTCTCTCTCTCTCTCATCTGTCTATCATGTAAACCATACGAACTTACGCAATCATTTATCTATTTTATTCTAGTTTCCTTTTTCTCTGTCCGAGTAAACAGATCGATTCTCTGTAATACCATTGCGCTGTGAATCCAAGTTATTTCTAGTTATTCTCTCTGTTTATTTCTCTTCTTCCCTTTAATTTAAATTCTGAGTCAAAGTGGAAAAGAGTCATTTCTGCATTTAACAATCGATTAATCGATCAGCTGTAATAGATCGTGAATCTAAATATTGAACATCCTTTTCATTCATTATTTTCTAATGTAGAGATTCAATCGTTATAAAAAGAAAAAAATTAGTAAAAAGTCTTTTCTCTCAAAAACAGAGTACATATGACTTTTATTACAACGCGACTTTTATTACGCGATATACAATATGTATTATCTCCTCTTCCTATTCCCCTCGTCGTAATGAGACAATTAATCTAATTTTTAATGACCGTACTTAATGCAGGCAGTAATGCACGATCATAGAATGTCTGTTTTGCTTTTTACCCCTCGTGTTCAATCGTCGTTACGAGAATTCTTTATCGCATCATGATAGCGCGGAAAAAATCACAGAAATTTAAGGAGGACATACGAAAGTGACATATTCATCACGATAAATGTTTTCCATTCAGCTGATCATTCACAGGTGGCCTAGTCGGTAATTGTCATCGGCCTCATCATCCACTTCCGATTCGCGTCCTTGCAATCCGGTAATTATCATCCGATCAACGTTGCTTCTGAAATGATGTTATCCTTGTGTGGCGTAAGATCTTAATGTCGAGCCAAAAGGAGGCTGAGGATGTAAATTCCATCAACTGAGCAATTAGCACACCGCGTCTGACATTGGGTTTCGCGACGGATTGCTGATGGTATCGCAATTTATCTCGATAGAGGAAGTACTCGCTGAACTGGCTCACGTTCGCGCATCGCGAAGAATTCCTCTTCCCGTCGTCCTTAGATGCAATCATTGCAGGCGAGATGATGACTGATTTCACTAATGCATCGCCGATTATCTCTCGACGGGATAATGCTTCGCGTCGGCCTCCCTCACCTTTGTCTCGTTGCGGGATATCGCGTAATTAATACTTTACGTCACGTTAATAGATCCTTTCCGCAACCGATGCGACAGCAAAGCGATAAACAACTAGAACCCGGCGCACGCAATTCAATCTTTTTCCCATATCATTTCAACGAAATTATACGATTCATGGAAATAAAAAAATGTAAAGCGAAAGCTGAATCACAGACTTACTTATTAATACCAATTTATACAAATGTTGATCTTTAATCTCGGTTTAATTTATTCTTCATCATTTTATAATTCTTAGAACTAAAAAAAGATGAAAAATTAATTGAACTGAGATTAAAATTAACCTACATCGGTAAATGGATATCAGAACTAAAAAAAAAGACGAAAAGTATAAGTTAAATTGAGATTGAAGTTAACTTTTACATTGGTGGAAATGGGCATTAGAGAAGCTTTTCAAATTCCAACGCTAGTTTATGCATATGTGTAAATTAATTGTACGCTCAAATATTTGTAATTCGTGTCACTTCTAAAATAAACGGCTCAATTTAGAAATTTGGCCAGTTTATCGTGGGTCGTTGTCTTAAGAAACTCCTTCACCAAGAGACTCCTACAACGAACGTCTCGACCGACTCATTATTCTCGTTTATGTTCGCAGTCTGTTCTGAGAGGCGAGTGTATTTTTCTTAGATCGTTTCCTCACGCAAAAAGATACAACATGAACGTACCATAACATCTCATTCGTTTAGTTATTCCAAAAAGATACATTTAATATGTTTATATGAAGATATCGCGTTGAAAAGTAGTGTGTTTCAAAATTAAAACAAATCAGATAGAGAAAGAGAATATAGAAGTGAGAGTTTAGACGCTATTTAGATTTTTATTTGATCCATCATATGTTTCAGACAAATTGCAAAGAAGTTTACATTCTACTATTATTTATTTTATCTTACTTGTTATGATGATAATAATAATATAATGAATTGAATTAAATTAAATCCATTTTTATTGTATTTTTATGTATTATTAAATTGCATAGATATTAATTAAACCATAGTGATTAAAATCATTTCAGTTATCTGAAAGTATGTGTGACGGACGATGTTCAAATTTTTACTTGAGGAACTTTAAGACCAAGAATCCTTCAACGACTCTCGAGAAAGCGCGATAATTATTTTTAATATTATTCGCGATTTTTATCCAACGGATAATGATAAGCCTAACAAGCGACAAAATTATTTTTTAATCGATTACTGATACTGCAAAATGTAGCTCCACGGGGAAGATGACACCCAGTAGGCTACCTTCAAAAGTGACTGACACGTATGGGGTCCATACACAGCTTCACGCGTTCTGATATTTCGCAAGTGGAGCGCCTGAATGCTCCATTGAGAAGATCCTATCAGCGACACGAATGTAAGGAGATCGTAAATGCCAGGCTGTTGATGCTTGAAACCCATTATCGCCCTATTACTTGATAATACAATTACAGTAGTAAAGGTGGTCAGTGACTTCTGGCATCAGCGACCGTAACTTGACGATATCATTTTTTCTCCGTCTCTTTTATTTATACGCGAGCTGCACGCGTTCGTTGAAATTATTCCCGATCTCATTCCCCGACTTCGAACTGTTCTATAAATTTCTGTACTTTCGCAAAATCTTATAGAATTTCATGAATCCCCCTCGCTGAGAAAAATTACTATAATAATTGAAAATAAATCAGAAAATTCTGATCGTATAAAAGTTCTAATTCTATCTCAATTAGAATTGTAATGGGTTCAACACGGAATATGCACGGAAGATCTAGGTTTGGATTTCGGCTAAGACAATATCTTTTGCTATAAATTATTTACAGTTCTTATTAAGAAATCTTTTTGATCTTGAAATTATGAGCAGAACTAAAGTAATAACATTACATATTAAACTGAAAAGCAATTTAATCATTTTTTTATATATAAATAAGAATCTTGGAAGAATATTAATAATTTAAGATGCTAATCTAAGCATCTTATTTATCATAAAAAAATCATTAAATTGCTTGTCAGTTTAATATATATGTAATGTTATTACTTTAGTTCTGCTCATGATTGCGTTTCAAGTGATTGAAAAGATTTCGACGCGCTAAGATTCGCTTTCAGTGAAAATAGATGTATTTCTCTTAATTAATATAATAGATTCAACCAGAAAATTCCAATTATTCATTTTCAACCAGAATTCTAATTAATGCAGACAGACTCTTTTTCCAGTTCTAGTCACGCTAGATTGTAGGTATAGAATCGACGTCCCGGTTTTTTGCAGATCTTGATCGATTATCGTAGCTGGACTACTTCACAGTAAGTATAGTCTCCAGCCAAAACAGAGAACAAATGATAATCCGTTTGTACATCAGTTAACTTAAGCGACTGATATTTGATATATTTCTGACGCAGCGATTGAGACACGCGAGCCGTAAACGCTGTTTAACGAGCTTCCGGGGAAGGGCTTCGTGGAATTCGCTTCAAGTGCTCTTCTTGCCATTGACTAAAATTTCTCGAGCGAATCTCAACTTGCCGGTCGCTCGCTCGCGAATCGTGTCCGCACGCTCCACTTCTTCAGCCTTATTTTTCACTATCGAAGAATCGCTTCTGTGACGATCTCGCTGGAATACGGAGGCAATGTGCGAGTTACGCGACCCGTATCGCATAGATAGCGGACGAGCCGATTAGACAAGACGAACGGATCACAGAGACGAGCGGAAGAAATAGAGGATAAACGCGATCGTTTATGTGAAAAAGAACTTGATAAAAATGATCCGAACTATTTGTCCAAACATTTAAAAAGCTAGCAGCGTCAAAATCATAGTTCAATCTCAATTTTCGATAGTACATTTTTTTACCTGCAGCGTTATTTATAATCATTTCTAATTGGAGAAACCATTCGATTAAAAAACCAAAGAAAAAAATGCGTGAACTGCGTAGTCATGTCGCAAAAGGGAATAATAGATAATCGCCGTAAATGGCATCGCTTTATCTGCCTCGAGCACGAATAATATCAAGTGATATTCGATGTTAGCAACTGGTCTTATTTTAATTATCCTTCACCTGCACGCGATTGACCTCTTTTTCCGTCAAGTAAGAAAACCAGAATTGGCTGCAGCAATGTTCGACTACTTGTGATTTCTAACGAAGTATAATCGAACACGGCAGTTTACTTTTTCCTCTTAATTGGATTTAATCGAAGAAAAAATCGATTGATCGATTGCAGGTCGAAAATCCACAATCGCGCAGAAATAAAATTTATTTAATATCTAACGATAAAGTTTCAAATATCTGAAATAACAGTAGCTGCAAGCTACTATTCATTAAAAATCAATCTAAAAATTACAGAAAATTCTTAAAACAATTTCCGCTTTTAATGCACATTTTAATTAATTAATCCTCCATTAATTAAATTCCACTTTGACAAAAATATATTCGTTTGATTTTTTTTCGATAAAGACCAAAATTGGAAAAGTTACAATCATTTTTCATCATTTTGCACTGTGACAAAAAATGATAAAAAAATGATTCAAGATTTTGTTCTTTGCCAAAAAGTGATCGACTGAATGCACTTTCATTTAAATTGATTGAAAAATCGAATACGATTGTACTTCGAAGATGTTGTATTTTGGAATTAACATCGCGCGAACATTCGCTTCGATCATTTCCATTCGTATAAAAATAACCGTAAAACAAGTTGCAACTGTTTGCGCAGATTGGATCGCCCCACCTTGTCCATAGTACGCGGTGATAAAACAGTTTAGATGCGTAGATGCCTTATGTTTAATGTAGAGATCGGCACACGTGCCGTCGAGAAAAACGAGATATACGCGGATGCTGATGGCAAAGTGAGACGAAAGATCAAGAAGGAAACTGTTAACACAGATAGAACGACAGGTAGAAGCGTCGTATGCAAATTACGATCGATACTTCTATAATTGTCATTATTTATGTCATTGTCATTTTTTACTGATCTCTCTCTTTCAAGTCCGAAAGAGGAGCTTTGAACGGATTCCGCGAATTAAGTTCTTAATTCTCGACGAGGACAAATGTCTCTTTCTCGTAAACAAAGATCCGCGTCGTCGATGAAGCAAGACCTTTCGACGTTTATTCATTAGTTGGAAATAAATTTAAATAAATCACACTTCCAATTGCGCATTGACTTCCTCCGACGCGAAACGAATGTAAAACGAGACGAGTTAATACATGAACATGTACGATTTGCAAATTCAAATTTCAAATACTCTGCTCTTCAATTCGGAGACGATTTTATCTGTCGACGCCACTTTACTGCGTGATCCCCCCCCGCCGATCTGCGTCTTTGTACATGACACGAATAATTATTCCATCGAGCAAATGTTCGGTAAAATAAAATTTCTCGAAACAAAAGAAAAAGATGTTACTTATTCTCTCTGACAAATAACTATTAAAATATTCCATTTTTGTTAATAATTTATCAATAAATGAAACAAGAAATGTCAAATTTTTTTACAATAATATAATATGACAATAAGAATCTTTCCAAGTATCAATAATTAAAAAATATGCTGTACTTTTCAAGCATCATATAGCATCACGCGCTTAAAAAGCGCAAAATCTATCTTGCTGCTTCCTAAGAAACTTGTCTTTGTTCAAAACTTATTGAATAAATTGAATTAAATTAATTAATTAATTTTACTTCTTTATTTAATTACTTAATTAAATGAAATCATTAATTCATTTGATTAATTTATTTAATTTTTATTCACGATGTGATTCCACGAGATTTTGCGCAACGCAGTTTGAAAACCCGAATTTCTGACGATTGTGATTTATTAGGAAGAAATAATCAAAGAATATAAATCACATTTTATTTTCTTTTTAAATAAAAAAAAAACAAAAAATTTTTTTTTATCATACGACAGTAACGACGTTGCAGAAAAATCTTGAAAAATCGTCGAATCGCGCACGTATTTGAAAGATAAATAAATTCGTGGATTTTACATTGTAGCGAGAGAAGAAAAGCCGGCATCAAATTGGCTAAGGAATAGTCGGCTGAATTTTAATGGAATCTTGATGAAACGGTCGGGCACAATGGCTCGCCTGAATCTGGCTTATCCTCGTCCCTATCGACACGTTTGTCTCCTTTAGCATTACTCGGATGAGGAAGCACGTCGTGTCTCACCTTGTATCTCATTCTCGTGTCTTCTTGGCCGTCCCGTCCTTCCAGCCTTTATCTTCCCGTCCTTCGGTCCTTTACTCTCTCAACCGACGTGTCTGCAAAAGGAAGAGATGAATTATTATTTTCAAAAATGTCCCCGCGTCTCATCAGATGTGACGGCGGTTGGTGAATCACCTGTTTTGCATTGAATGACAAAACGCGATCGCTTTTTTTCTCTCTTCGTTCGTCGCAATTTCTTTGTGAGGACACTCGCTTGCGCGATTTGTCCTCCACAGAAGACAACGACGCGACGTCGCGAAAATGAGGTACAATGTCGTCGTCTGCCTTCCGAGAGGAACTCTTTCTCTTTCGATAAGATTTATTCAGTTTTCATTTTGTAAATATATTAACATAATCATAACATCATTGTAAATATATTAACATAAATATTATTAAAGCCCAACTTTTCATTATCTGATTAACTTGTTTTTAAATTTAAGACTTAATCTCACTTAACTTGATGATAATGTATGTACAAATATAAGGTACAATTAATCACTAAACTAATGGTAACTTTAAAAAGTTATTCACTACAAAATCATCAGTTTAGTGATTATTATAACTATAGATGGAAAAATATAATTTATACGTTATAATCATAAGTTAACTAGTAAATAAAAAATCAAGCCTAAAGATCTCTTTCACCAGATCTCTTTTCTCAGATTAAGTTAATCATGATTAACTTGCAGTAGTAGATTATTGTTTGATTACTTTTTAATTGATTTTATTAATAAATAAATATTTTACTTTCGTTATAGCTATATATGTAAACATACATTTAATTTATTAAATTTAATTAATAATAAGGTGTTTTTGTAATCCAACATATACTAATGAAAAAAAAATTTCGATTTTTTTGTTGTGTCCCGAGATTTTAAGGATAATTTCGAAATTGATTAATTAAGAGTTGGTCACTTGCACATCACCGGGACACAATTAAGCGTTCGGACATTGGCTCGACGGGAGGATGAGCCGTTAACCTCGTGGTAAATTCCGAGAGTTTGAAAAAAGAAACGGATGAGCGCACGTAGACTTTTACCGGATACGGGGACTTTGATAGCGCGGATGTGCCCGCCGCTTTCATAATGATTTACCTTTCTGGGAAATGGCATGGTACATTAACGGATTAACGAATCGCGTACCGCTCGATGGCTCGATTGTCTCTCAAAACGCTTTCGTTTCCATGAGAGCAGACACGCGCGAGCGATCAGCGATGATACGCGCTTGGAATTTTATTATCGCGTAGATGATTTTTCACGTCAGAGCGGATCGTACTGGAACCGTCTCGGATTTCCAGAGAGAAGTCTAGCATCGAAATGCATTCAGGAATATTGCACGAGAGATTCTCGTATTCCATTCTCCGAGCGTCGGAAAACGAGGGGATCTACCTCGATTAGCGGGTTAAGCCGCGCGGAAAAGATGCTACACGTCTAATCGCGTGGCGATTCACTCCCTTTTGTGCCGCGAAATTGCGTCGTGAAATCGTCGAGATCGTTATTAAATCAGATGCATCCCAGCGGATCGATGAAAGCGCGTTGCACGCAGCTTAGCTCTCGCTCAGGATCGGCGCTGCAGAAACACTGCATGCACACCGAGCACATTGCAGAGCATTAATATTATCAGTATTGTACGGGTACTTTATTCTCAGCATCCAGATACATGTACAAGTACTCTGAAAAAAATGTACCTACGTACCAGTACAGATACTAGAAAAAATACTTAGATACTTTAAATATACCTATTATTAATTGTAGTATAAGATTTCAGAATAAATAAATTTTATGTACAAGTATTTATTTACAATTTCATTGTGTTCGTACATAATATTTACGTATTGTATTTTATATGTACATCCGTACAATATGAAATAATTGTAGCAATATTGCAGCAATGTTACTTTGAAAGATTGTTTTTATAAAACATTGCTGTAACATTATGCAATATTTTAAATAATTAATTTAGTTTTATTAATTGATGACGTATTATTGTTTAGTATCACGTTCCAAAATATTATATATGATATATATGATAAAGCTATGATCAAAAGCATTCATGGACCTAAAAAGCATATTCAAAAAAAAAGAATAGGGAATCTCCAGGAGACTCGTCAACTTACTTTGCATATGCCTTCTTATGCAAGAACACAATCGATAGGAAATAATGCCTTAAATGATCTGGCTGGATCTTAAGTTCTTGTACAATTCTGTATAAATTTATATATACCTATGTAGTCCTTTAAACTGTGCGCCAGTGATTTTTCGGTCTTGAAACGCAAACTTTACTAAACTATCGCAGTAATATCATGAATTAAATTGTCTAGTAATTTAACAATTTGATGCTTTTATCTTATAGAACGATCTTAATAATGCTAAATAAAAATAGTGAATATTACATTCGTAAATACAGCAGAAAAATCTGCTTAGTGCGCAGTGAAAAAAACTGAGAAAATATCTATGTGAATCGATCAATTTCCTTAATTCAGTCACAATTAAAGAAAGATTTAAAGTTTTATCAGTATAGATACATGGATGTATCCAAGATTTCGATCAGAGGAAGAGAGGAAAATTTATCTTCGAAACTTATTAAAATAATAAATATTAATTGGACTCTTAGTAACCGATCTAATCAAAAAAGGAAGTGCAAATAAGAGTCGAGCGTAGTACTTTGTGCGCTAAAAAATTAATTTATAATATAAAAATAAATATAATTATAAATAAAACAATTTTTTACATATTTCGGCCGAGTCTTCCGAGTCTTCATCCGAGTCTTCTTTAAAATATAATTGAAATTAATAAAGGTAGAGAATTAAACGACCTCGCGTATCCATATGTGACAGTAATAAAAATACTTATAAAGCTTCGAGATTTTGAGCGAATTTTCTTACGAATAATGTATGAGCCATAAATTAGGTAATAAATGTTCAATTTTTTATCGTAAAAATAAATCTTACAATTTATAATTGCTTTCCTTCCTTTCTTTCCTTCTTTAGAAAAGAAAGACAAGCGATTTTCCTGCCCCCCCCCCTCCCACCCTCCCTCCTCTCCCGCTTGAATAGATGTACGTTTATGAATAGATATATGAAATAATATTTTTTAATCTCTGAGCTTTATATCCGTTCGTGATATTTTCACAACACGTATTCTATTTTCATAAATCTGTTACATCGATCTCTTATATTTTGTATAATCTACATGTATGATCCTTTTGTCGTACTCCTTGCGGCTCGGTTAATTCCCGAGTCAAATTGCGTTTACATAATTATTGTCTGCGATAAACAATTCACTCGCAAGTCCTTGATGTCTCGCACATCACGATACGTTGTGCCTATCGTTTAGATCCGACCCTGCTCTCGCACTACGTGATGCTTTCGATTTCGCGTCTACTAATCGTATCTGCCGCCTGCACGCATCTCACGCGGAGGAATCGCTGGTGCAACGATTGCGTTGCACTCATCTTTGATCATTTAACGCGGTTGGCGTTTGAAGATACAATATTAAAGTGGATGACTATAGATACAGTTATTTCTTACGCAACAAAATGTCCACAGCTGCGGACATTTGCCACCGTGAATTTACCATTCAGATATAAAAGAGCGTTTACACATCCTGGACTTTCAAGCGATCGAGTGAAACAAAATAACTGATGTAGAGAAGAAATAAAGTTATTACTTTTTTTTTATAATAACATTATGATTAAT
The DNA here is from genome assembly GCF_000204515.1 of Acromyrmex echinatior. Next base: position 47,438 of record NW_011626465.1, read on the forward strand.
CAAATTATTGAATTCTTATGTTACTAATTTATTAATATTTAAATAAATTATAAATAATTCAATTAAATGAATAATTCTAAACAAAAAAATAATTTGCCATGTACTAATAAAAATAGTAAACTAACATTTATTATTAATAAATTAAATGCTTTTTTATATTAAAAATCTATTTAGCAATATAAAATAAATCTAATTACTTAGAATGTAAAATTTCTATATGACCGTCTCGGAATAAGAGTTCAATTTTGGCATTCGAGCATTCGCTCGTTAGAAAAACGAGGCTATCTCGAGAATATTTCGGACACACGAATCTTATCGAAGTCCACAGGAAGATATGTTGAAGATATAAACAGACAACCTCGGAGAATTTTTGAAAGAAACGACCTCTTTGTACAGGCGCATGAAGAAAAACGCGCGAGGGGTCGCATCGTTTTAAAATCTATTCATAAACACACACACACACACACACACACACACACACACACACACACGCATACACGAGAGACGTGTTAAAAAGAACAACGTTACGTTCGTTAAGATGCGTTTTCCATCGTAACAGATCCACGTAAATCCGAAATTTAATTTCTTTAAAACGAGATGATACACCGACCGTTCTGGCGCCCTGCCAGAGGGTAATTTAGTACCGGCGAGACGGTTTTGTTGAAGGTATATACTATTAATCTTGGGCCGCGTATTTTTTCAAATATATTTTTCGCAACTTTATAAAGTCTCAAATTAGATTAAGCTTGGTATCTTATGATATATATTAAAAACTTTCCAATAAAAAAATCACGCGAGAAAAAAAAATTCAAAATTTAAAATGCTAAATATGTACATTCTAAATATTTATTTTTAAGAGAAGGAAATTCTAACTGATATATCAAAAAATTCCAAGAATTTAATGAAATAAAGGGTTATTCTTAATTATAAGCGTATTTGTCGGAGCATTGCCTTGAGCGATTACGAGTCGAAGAACGATAATCACAAGACATAACAAGAGCATAACAAACTCTGCGATCTGTGACGTCAGATAACATTTAAAAAAATTACGTTAAATATTCTTTATACGAGCAATATTTTCGATAAACTTTAACTTTCTATAGGTTCGAACAAATATTGTTGAATACAAAAAGGCATTACGCGAACATCTAACAAAGATGCAGAATTACTTGAAAGAAGAAAACAAGCTTATTGACACGCTACTTTTTTTTGATTGATAAGTTTCAATCAATGGTCAATATTTACATGTAAGGATTTTTCATTTTTAAAGAGTTGCAATTCTCTTTTTTTATGTAAATACAGATTCGTGCACATGTACCGTGATGACGTTTTAAAAAACTTGGTAGAGTGTGCGTCATGTATGATAGTGCGGCTAACTGTGTCAGTATCAATAGGTATTATAGCTATATATGTACGTATACGTATACAAGATTAGAGAAGTTTACGTCTTATTAAAAGGACCTTCGATCTCTCGGCGTCTATTATCCGCGTCGCGTGCGTACGAAAATATTTAACATTGGTTTAATATATATCACGTGCATTCCAAATTTGACATCTCGCGTAATGAATGAATTTTACATAATTATATATTTGTAAAGAGAACTATATCATAGAATTTATAATGTTTGTTCTCTACTTTAAAAAAATATTTTTGAATGTTTTTCTTTACCGTATGAAAGATACTTGGATAAATGTAAAATTAAAATTTTCCAATTATAAAATAAATTATAATATTTCTCAAAATAACACATATATATATAACATATTAAAAAAGTAATTTAAAAGTTAATAATGTAATGTGAAAAAATAGAATATGTATAAAAATTTATCGAATTATAGTTACTATATTTAAGAGATCAAATGATACACCGAAAAATCGTTTCGAGACCAATTAATTCTATTAATGTAGATTAACTTTAACTTCGGTTTAACTTACTGTTTATCTCTTTCTAGTGAAAAAATTAGAAAAAGATAAAGAGTAAAGGCTGCAGCACACAATGAATGTTTTCCTTCTAAATTCCTTGCGTTTTAATGAATCACCAGAAATTCTGCGTTTTGTTAGTACAATTCTAGGAATTTATCCTAGCAATTAAACTAACAAAATTTACTTAATTTTAATAAATATTTGTTTTAATAGTACTGACTTAACGTATACTTACTTAGTAAATAAATATTTATTCAATAAAAAAATGATGTTTAAATCAAATGAATGGTCTTCTTTTACCAAATAAATATATGTTTACATTTAATAAATATTTAGTTAATAGTATTCAACAGTATAAATATTTATTAAAATTTAGTAAAAATATTTTTTCAGCGCAAGCATTCTACACGATGAAAAAATGCATTGTGTTTCCCGGCTTAAGTTAAAGCAAAATTAAAGTTAATCTACATTGTTAAAAATAAACATCGATTTTTGATATTTCGCGCGAAGCATCGACAGACGAACGCTCACCTGTTCGCAACTTTCCTCGACGAAACTTCTCACAAGCGCATATTAAAATTTCGTTCTATGTGCCGTCTGCAGATCCTCCAGTTGAAACGAATATACTCGGCGTGCGAAAGAAGCTCGAACGAGCTCGAAAATACGTCTCTTCCTCTCGATTCGCGATTTTGTTTTCCTCCGTGTCGGCCGCAGCCGCTTCACATCATCGCTTCGTGTGATTCGCGCGAGCTTCGCTATTTTTTTCTTTTTCTCTCGCTGACGTTCCTCTTTTTTACTTTTCGGCGGCCGCGTACGTTTCCATGTGCCGGCTGCGGCGGAGGATACGACTCGAGGCGAGAACCGCTAGTAAACTAAACTGAAGTTTCGGCTTGCGGAGGAGTAACTCTAATCTTCGAATCCCCCACTATTTCCGCGCCACGATGTTCCGTCAGGAGCGGATTGAATTGCGCGATGTGCGGTTCAACGAGGCCGTCGTGCGGAACGCTATCTGTGACAGTTTTCAGAAAGAAATTCAGTCAGTGTACCCATTATTGTTAGTAGACCTTCAAAATTGAATTAAACATTTTCGTTGCTGTGTACGTGTGTTAAACGAAATAAATTTCATTGATGCATACACATACGTTCAATTAGTTATAGAGCTTCCTCTATGATTATTTCAAATACTCACCGTGTATATTATTTAATAATTTTACTACGTTAAAGTTAATACATGTTACATTGAAAATAAATTTCTAAATTTTTATCACGATTATTCATCTAATCGATATTAAATTTTTATTTACTATGTTACATATGTTTCGATCAATTTTACTTTATTTCCCGATTCTTATAATACAATATATAATCTTGTCATTTTTTAAATAAATATTAGTGCGTCGTATCCATCGATCCATCGTGTGTGATAACACATAATCTACTAATAATTCGAAATAATTCTCACTTAATAACAACAGCAACAATAACAATAATAACAATTTGATTTATTGCGTGTAAGGATTATGAATAGAGATTACACGTATATAAAATCATGGCAATCATTCATAATAATATCAAAATTTGCATAAAATGATACGATTTTCTAAGCGGGCACTCGATGAAGGGTTGCCGTCGATCCTGATCGGTCGATGTCGTAGATCTTCGCCGTTTCCTCGGCGGCGCGTTTTAAAAGAAGAGACGCGGATTTTACCATCGGCATTTGCCGCAAGGCCTCGGAGGCGGGAGGTGTACATCACGCCGCCGCGTCGTACCCCAGGCACGGCGCCACTCCTCTCTTCCTGTGTGGACGCACTGGACGCACAACGAATCGTAATTGGCCCCGGCTTACTCCCGCGGATTAGATTGCAATTTATCTTGGCCTCTTTGACCCGACCGTGTGCTCCCCTCGGCCTCGCGAGCGCGTGGGTCGCCGCGCCGGTTAGCACGCGTATCCTCGCCGTTCCTCGCCGTTCCTCGCCGTTCCTTCGCGCTTCCGCGCGATGGCACGCCGCATGCCAAAAAGAGGAACTCGCGAAAAATGTTGTAGCTGGAAGAGATTTCAGCCCGTCGCGTCAATGCAATCGCGAGAATTTAATATTCACCCTCGCAAAAAAACGCTGCGCGTGCAACTGAAAAAGACTTCAGCCCATCGAAGCGTAATATATACGCAGTCACGTGAATTAAATATCACATTCGCTGTGATATTATATGTATATCTGTATATTATTATAGATTGCCGATTACTTTAAAGCGCGTAAAGAGGATTGTTAGGTAACGAAATTCAGATTAGTTTGCGAAGCGTATTTCAGAAATTTTATTTATAATCTAGAAATTTAAATTCCAGTGTAAAATTTAATTGTTAAGTATCATGTATTATAGATGTTTACAAGGTGAATGTTCTCATTTAGAGAAATTGTACCAAAAACAGAGATTTAAATGATCTATTCTCTTGTGTAACAATTAGCGAAAAAATGTAATCACTATATGACTCGTATTATATATTAAATATGAAAAATCTATCATTTTAAGACTTTTGTTATAAATAATCATGAATTAAACGCAATGTAAATAAATGTATGTATTTCTACTCAGTATGTGTCCCTAATTTCTACTCATAAAACTGTAATGTTTTATTCGTCGATATTGAGTTTGATTATGTGTTTATTGATCTTTTGCAAATGAATAATGCTTTTTATCAAATTTTTGAACACTTATTTTCGCACAAAACAAAGCATGTAAATAATAAATAACTTATAAGATAATTCTTTTGAAACAGCTTCTTATAAAACAACGACAAAAAGACTTTGTTGAGAATATCTTAAATATTTACATTTTTTACGGATTTTTTTCTTCTTCTTCTTGATATTTGTTTCTTGTCACTTCTATAATTTATTTTAGGCATGTTTAAATCTAAAACGTGAATAAATTTTGAATTTAGATACAATAATTTAAAAATAATTTAAAAATAATATATTATACAATTTAAATAAGTATAAGAAGAATAAATATACATCTGGAGGTCAATAGTATTGAATGTAATGAGTCAAAATAGGAACTCATAGTTGAACGTAATGCTAATCACCTATTATTTCCACAAAAAAAAACCACAATAAGTAGCAGGGAAGCACGAAGAAGTCTGTTGTTTGTTAAAGACACAAAAACTTTTCATAGAACGATGCAGATTTTGCTGCTGGATTTTGTGACTGGATAAAATTACTAATGCTTACACAAATCAATAGCGTCACGACCAAAGTTGCCAATGGTAACGACTGCTTGAATTATGATTATTATGAAATTCATTTTTAAATACATACTGCTACCTGGCGAGCCTATACAACTCACGCGGGAGTATATAAATAATTTATTGTATAATTAATATTTCTGTAAATTATTCTATCAGCTGAATATTTATATTACGAAGAAAAGTTTATGGTGAGTAGAAATCGGAACTTGAGTAGATATAGGGACATTGACCTTACGTACATAATGACAGATAGCAATGAAATTCTTATTTAGTTCCATATATGTTGACATTTTGTAGTTGTCAATCCTTTTTTTTTTAATTTCTATACTTTTTTATTCCGAAAATAGAACATATTTGTATATATTTAAATGTTGTAGAATATATACATATAATTATTTTTTATTCTAATTCTCATATATTGTAATATTTATTTTTTATCCCAATTCCCATATAATATTTAAAATGGAAAATCACTCTAATGACGCTGAAAGTGCTATATTTTGAGAAAAGGAATACAATGAAACAACGGATTATAAATTTTACTCAAGTAGAAACCGTAAGATTTAACAATAGATCTTAATCATCCTCTAAAAGACATAATATTTCAGAATCTTTTATCTCAATTTTTATTTTATCATACAGAGATGATAGGCTTTTATTTTATTTTATTTTTCATATGTTCAATGTTTTTCGACAACTTTTTTTTTAATATTTCTTTATTTTTTCCACATTCCAGTCGACACAAATTAAAAGTAACATCAATTTCGCACTCAGCAATAATATTAATTGTAAAAGATGGTTTTACGTAACAGTTTTTAGTTGATTCGATAGAAATGTGAAATTATAAATATAAATATACATATTTTTCCATTTCATCAACTTGCAATTCCATTCGCGGACTTGCAGGGAGAAGAGACTCTTGAAAAAGTTGCGGTTTGAAAGATCTTATGTCAGTGTCAGGAAATAACCGCTTTTTTTTAATTCCAACATAATCGTACGACAACTAAACAAGTGAAAAAAAAAACGATTACGAAATGTAATCGGGCAAATTTACTTTTCCGTCAACAAAACTCAAAACTCTGCTCGATGTGCTTCGTTGAATCCGCTTACGATCGCACTATTGAGCAACGCTTTGAGAGAGGAAAATAAATCGGATGATGCTTCTTTGCAGTTGTTTTCAAAAGCAAAAATATTGCAACCTGTTACGATGCACATGACCCACATCGCGAGAACAAACTATAAGTGATGAAGGCGAAAGCTTGATGCATGTCGTAGTATATCAATGCAGCACTTTCACGATTTCTGAAAAATGTAAGAACTAGCGCAGCTATGACGCGGAGTATCCTATTAGAATTAATTTGTTCTTATCTGTCGTAGAAAGTTGTGAAACAATTTCTTGTCGGCCTTTTAAGATCAAAAAGATGCGCGTGACTGACATAAAACTATCTAATAGTTTTCGAATTTGAGTTAGTACATTGTTAAAAGATCAAATATACGATAAAACATGATTATCCGTTCTGAAATACAGTCACGCTTACTAAACTTTGTTTTAATTTTATGAATACTTGTTTGTGATGCGCTCAAATTATACAGTTTCAAATTAAACAGGTTTCATTACATTGAGAGAGTTATCGTTCTGTCAGCAAAGCTATTATTAATAATATTCGCTTTAGTAATAACATGATCTATAAAAAGAATAATTATATTAATTAGATGGAAAAATTTTGCTAGGAAATATTTATTGTTTCTTTATTATCTATTTATTTATTTTAGAACACTACAAAGTACTATGTATTTTTGTAGATTTATTGTTTCATCCATTAAGTTAGTTTCTAACAATTTAACATTTATTGCAATTTAGAAAACATAATCTATATCTATATTTATAATTTTTTTCAAGATGTCATTAATTATCAATGGCATCATTAAAATTAATTCTCTAAAATATTAATACATAAGTAAAAATCACTCTGTGCACGCACGCGCGCGCGCGCGCGCGCAGAGAGAGAGAGAGAGAGAGTGTGTGTGTGTGTGTGTTATTTTCGACAGAGAGAATAAAATAAAATAAAATAAAAGTTATTATCTCTTTATGATAAAATAAAAATTAAGTTAAAAATTATTGGAATTTTTTTTAATATTACGAGAATCTACTATAGAATATACATTACGTATATCCTAGAAAACATATATATACATACAGAAGTTAATTCATTATACATATCAGAAATGAATTCGTTTACGTTGCGTTGATAAGAATAATTTTCTCGGTATATTAAATTGTCAATGAATATCAGGAAGATATTCGCAAGCAGTTCGATGACTTTATCGCGATCTGGGATTAATTATTAATCAGAGCGGCGTGAAAAGCATGCATGCAAGAAAAGTAGATACTATTAATAATCTCCAGACAACTCCTCCCACAGGCAGGTATGAATTATTCAAATAACGTCAAAGCTTCCGCAACTTATTTGTTGTCCTTAAAGAACCGTACGGGATTCAGATGGCAGATCAAGCGATTATTTACGGCGCCGTCCCCGATTGAAATATAAGCCTCGAGTTAAATATTAAACGGTGTAATTGACATATACTGCGACTTGTCTGTCTCTGTTGGCTGTAGCGTTTTATGCATCTGTGCGTATAGATGTGTGTGCGAGATTAAATAATTGCTTCAACATATATTATGTGACGGTGGACACGGAGAGGAGACACAAGCCAAAGTAAATTGACTTAACTGCTAACGTCCATTTTGATCATAATCGCAATTGAAGATGACGCAAAAGTCATGACTGGGCCGATCGTCAAACATTCTTATCAAATTTGTTAATCTGTGTTTCGCGCTAATTGTGACCAGCAAAGTTAAAAAACAATTTCGAAAGAAAAAAATCGTATGGCAAAATTAGATAAATACAAATTGTATATGTATATATATATATATATCAAATATTCACATTTCACACATAAGCTTCTTCCAGAAAGAACAACCTCTTGGAAAAAAAATAATTTAAGACATTAGATGAATCAAATGCATCCAATGAAACAGGAGTTCAGATAAAGGAAAGGATAATTTTTCGTATTTTGTGAGATTGCGTGGGGTGAAGAAGACGAGAAACTTTAACAAAGCATGCGGAGATAATCTACCGCTACTTTATTAAAAATGTAAAACAGTCGGAGCGCTCCAGGTACAAAGATGATACAATGATGTGTGTTTTTTTATTAAAAAAAAAAACACCTCGTGGAAATAAAATGACAACGTCGATAACGAAAACGAGCGAGAGAAAAAGAGAGAGAGAGAGAAAGAGACGATCCTACGTGTCGTGGTATCTGCAGTAGGCGCTGTCTTCGATGAGTTCCTGAGGAATCCATTCCTCCGACGGAAACTGGTGCAACAGAGTCGCCGCGTGATCCTCCACTTCCTTGAGGACACGTAATAAATTTCCGCCTACAAGCTTCTTTATATCGGTCGCGGACCATCTACGGTCTCTGGTCAGCTCGGCCAATAACAAGGGGTAACCGGAAACGTCTGGCAATTCTGTTGGTGGCCTGAATAAATGCAAATATTTCTCTCAATTCTTTTATCGCCCAGGCCCATTGGATTCGAAAATAGGTTATGCAATAGAATAAAATAGTAATTTCTCATAATTGCTTAATGTTTTGAATCTATATCAAGCATAAGTAGCATGCAAAAATTTATTATTCTGTCGTTACACAAACAATCATGAAATAAATGTGAACTTAATAGACACAGATGGCAGATTGAAAATTAAGCAATCGTACATTTATTTTTTATAGCGAAGAAGTACAGAATGTTCTGCCAAATGTATACTCATTCTTTGAATGGAATAAAATTAAATATGTTGATTATTTATTATCTTTTAATTAATTAGCAAATTAAGGAACAAATTAGCAAGATCATTATTAATTATTACAAGTTATTTTTAATTGCAAAGATATTTTAGCAGCTTTAATTATAAGTAAAAAATAAATAAAATAAATGTTGAAATAAACTGTCAATACTAATAATATATTATAGCCAGAATATATAGTATATACATATAGTATAGTAACTCGGAAAACCACTGTATTAATTGAAAAGTACTTAATTTTCGTTGTGCGTTGCGTAATTTCCGCAAACATGCATTAGTACTACTAAAGCATAATAAAGATACGGCAATGCTGGCGCGTTTTTAACTACCTCAATATCCCATCATAGCCTGCACCGAGGCCCACGTGGTTTACGCCAGCTATTCGTCTGATGTGATTGATGTGAGCTGTAAAAAGAGACGGCGTTATGTCTCGTTCCCTATCTCGGAGTTGACGTTTATTACTATTTCGATCCTCGATCTCTTTTTGATGTTTCTCACGCCGCACTACTTACGCACCTATAATGTCGTACATGGAGGCTTTATCGCTGCAGCTCAAATGCGCGCTGTCGAAACTGACCATAACCAGACCACCGTTGAGAGACTGGAGGAAGCAGAGATGAAAGCCGCGCGATTAATCCTTGAGCAAACATTGTGTCACCGCGATAAACACTTAGGTAATAATAAAACATAATTTTTTTGCTCTTCCATGAATTAATTAAAAATAAATGTTTAAATAAGAATAAATTCGATTTACAAAAATATTATCTATTAGGTGTTGGAATTAATTCGTAGCGTTTTTTAATGAAAGAATGTTATTTATTTCACATGAGCATTAAAAAATACATTAATGAAAGTACTTCCCATCACTTGTAAAACGCTACGAATTAATTCCAACACCTAATACATTCTTACCAGGAAAAAGAATAAAAGCTACAATTTACAATAATGTTTCGTATTCGAAATCGGAAACAAGGAGACTAAATTTTAAAATATTCAAAAGAACAATTCATTCAACGCAAAAAATTGTTATTTATGTGATAAGAGAATTGATAAACTCTTCCTCTTTTCCTAAAAGAATTCTGGATACGCCCATAAAATTAAATAATGTCTTTCTACTTCTCTAATTTATTTCTACGAATCATCATTTATACTTTGATCATCGCAACGGTTTCGAAACAGTGTGTTAAATATGCATGTGTAATAGTCATTCGTGTATACAACTTCCATGGGGGAATTTTTTCTTCCTTACCAAATTTCGCAGCACATCGTCTGGGACGTTGCTCGAGGAGTTGCAGAGAGCCTTGGCAGCGCTGTGCGAGAATATAACGGGCGCCTTTGTCACAGCGAGGGCGTCCTTCATCGTCCTCACCGAGACATGAGAGAGATCCACAAGCATACCGAGCCGATTCAGCTCTCGGACGACCGTCTTGCCGAACGGCGAGAGACCGTCGCTGTGAAAATCAGAGGGTGTTTCCGAATTTGGATCGTCTACGGAGCATGAATCCGCCCTAGAAATTAAAATCAATATTCGGATATTCAATATTACGTCCAATTCTAAAAAATTTAATAGAAAAAATACGGACACAATTAAGATTTTTGTCGAGTGCAAATGCGAAATTTCCATGCAGCTACTTCCTTTCAGAACCAAGATGTCACTTATCTATATTTAAGTTAATCACGCTCAGCATAAGATGTAATAAACTTGTAGGGACTTATTAGGCTCTCCTCGAACAATTAATCTAAACACAAAGTACTGCGATGTGAAAGCGAACGTTAGCACAAGATGCCAATTTGCTCCTCCAAGGTTCATTCCTTTCCGCTGTCATTACCGCGTGCAACACTCATGTGCGCGTCTCGCGAGCGTAGAGACGTTAATCTTTCCAACCAGCAGTCAAACTCACCACGGAGTATTGCACTTGTGGGTCAGGGTCATGTAGCGCGCGCCCAGTCGATGGAAGCTCCTCAGCACCGCCATGGAGGTGCCGATGCTATGGCCACCCTCTATGCCCACCAGACTGGCGATTACTCCGTCCCGATGTGCGTGCTCCAGCTCGCTGCTCGTCTTCACCAGCCGGACGCGTTTGGGGTAGCGTGACGTGAGCCGGCGCACGATGTCGATTTGCTCAAGAGTGAGTTGCACGGCATCGAGGAACTGGGCTTCGCATGGTACATAGGCCGACCAGAATTGTGCCCCGACGATCCCCTGCTCCAGACGGATCAGGTCAGTCTGCCATTGCGGACCCCAGCTGCTGTTGCGCGACAGATCCTCGTCAAAGGGGAAGTTATCCAGCTTCGTGCTGCCGCGGTGCTTGCGCAGGTTCCAGGCGAAATCATTGTGTCTGACGGACGATTCATACAAGATGATAAATGCAGATTATAACTTCGATGTACATACATATTTTTTCTTTTTAATTAAGATTCCGAATAATCGCGGCCGATTATTTTTAACAATCTTCTTCTTAGTCCTATTACTCATGGTGACTTTTCTCATATGCCTGTGGTGCGCACGCTGCTTGTATACAGTCATATGGGAGTAAACCTACAGTTTAACGTCGATTCCGAACGACAAAATGATAGAAAAGTTTCTAGGGCAAGTGTACTACTTGATGGTTTGCCATTTACCTTGCGAGAGGAGCTAATTGCTAATAATTGCCCGGTATCTCTATATTACTTTATAGTATAGCAGATCAGTGCGCTGTCTGCTACGCCACGCTTGCGCTCATTTTTAGCGATAAGTATATTTTAATTCGGAATAAAATCTATTTATATATAGAGCTAGAAGTATTTTCTTTTTATAAATAAAATACAACTGTTACCCATCGATCAGTGGAATCTCCGAAAGCATTCTTCGAACCACCTGTAGTCTAGCTTCAAGCAGATGAGAACTTCGAAGTTCCAAAGCTAAAGGTAGACCTACTCCAGCCACTAAGGCACATCCGAGGAAGAAGAATCCAGTCATTACCATCCATCTTCTTACGGCACTGCCTCCTATAACATTGACCGATGTCAAAATCAGCGTGGAATATATTATTATATTCATTCACACACAAATATTAGCATATTAAAACTAGAATATTTTATAGATTCAAAAGCAGTCTATTGCGGAAATCATCGGCGAAACGACATCGGTCACAGCAGAATCTTCTCGGAAGACCAGCCGAGCATAGATTGTATCTATCCGTACGTGAAATCACCATGACTGAAACTTTGATTGAGGAGATCGCCGAGCCGTAAATAGAAATCATATCAAATCACTCGCCACTCGTCGTTCCTCATCGCGCGACGGACTTTTCTTCCCTTCGCTCGCAAATGCTTTTACATAAGCGAGCTCGTTGACGTGCAAAATTGGAGAAAAGAAAGAAACTGTTGAAACTGTCGCGTTCGACCATCGGAAACGACCGGGGATGATGGGATAATCGAGAAAGTACTCGGCGATCGAGCGCGACACAACAAATTAAATCCGTGCTAATTTGATTTTACTAGTCGTCACTTATTCTGATGACTGTAATTATAATTGCTATTATTAGATATAATAATGTATATAATAATGCAATAGGTATAATACATTTATGTAGAAATTACCTAAGTACCTAATTTGAGAGGTCCATATCTGAATCGTTTATTAAAATAATAGTTGTCCATAATAATGCACTAAGATTTAGTTTGTTATAAAATTAATTAATTACTCAGAATGTATCTTTCATACTTAATTCTAACATAAAATTTTCTATATGAGACTGTTATATGATACTTTTTTAGAAGAATCTTTTTACATCGAGAACGTAAAATAATTAGTCTTAATCTTACCCTTTGCAATATAACAATTTTTACTTTACTCTCTCAGTGTGTATTAAGAAATTACAAAAATCTTATATAGAGAACTTTATATTATCGAGTGTAAAATACTTTTTATACTTGATAATATAAAGTTCATTTTCCATACTTATAAGGATTCTTATAATTTCTTACAAATTTAGTTTTTGCAAGACAGAATATAAACTGAAATATCACTCTGAATCTCTCAAGTATTCTAATTTTATTCTGTGTGCAATAATGACTTATATGGACTCACTGCTCTCTCTTGGTGGTTCTTTGGCCTTGTTGAAGGAAGTCGAGACACCCGTGTCCTTGATGTGGTGAAGTGCATCGCCGTTGGGCAATTTTCTCATGAATTCTGGGGACGAGAGCTGTAGGCAGGTCTGCAAAAGCGCGTTGATTTACAAAGCTAGCAATCCGAGCAATCGTCTCCGTAAATTAAATTCTAAGATTGCAACGATTGCATAATCTTCGCGTATTATCCGCATTGCGCGAATCGTCGCGTTACGCCGGTATTAGCGGCTCGTAAGTTATTATAAAAGACGCGTGTATCGTGAAGAAAAACACGTCTGCCTTGAGAGAAGAAATAAAAATAGAAAACTACTTTGCATAAAACATCCCTGCAAGACGATTTTCGCAGTCGATTGTAAAAATAACATCAACGGTGAATCAACATTTCGAGAGGTTTACGCAAATTATCTCGTCGTCCCGCCGATCAAACATATAGCACTTATCGTAAAGTCTGATTCTATTTTTTAAATAGAAACTAATTGTGCGTAATTGAAAACATCTTCGGATCTTTATTTTAAAAGGATGTCGTTTTGCTTATAAAAAAACATTCATAAATGAAAAATCTTGATTAAAAATTATTAATCAGTAAATATCAATTAACAATAATATATCAATGTTATAATTTCCTATTCAATAACTGTTATATACAATATATGTTACATTTATGTTAAATGGAAAGTTAGAATATTGATGTAATGTTACTGTTAATTAATGTTTATTGATTTGATTGATATTTATCAAGATTCAAAAAACATAGAACACATACAATATAAATATAATATATACATAAGAAATATATAAGAATATATATCATAGGAAATGTTAAGAAACACTTCTATATACATTGTTTTCCAACTTCCTCCATTATGTCAAGAAATAAAATAAATAATAGCCCGGAAAGGTGTTATAGACAAGCTCAATTCACCTTTGCTTCAGAAAAAAAGTCAAGCTAAGAACGACACGCGTAGCATCCTCGTGTGTGTGTGTGTGCGCGTGGGCAGCTCGATCATTAATTATATGTAGGAGGTAAATAATATATATTTCAACAGATACTCTCTGGGGTCCCTCAGCAAGTTAATTAGGAGGCAGCTCTCTTCTCGACACAATTAACGAATTAATAAGGGATATTTAACTGGGTTTGTCCTACCTACCTCCGAAAGGATGTCGACTTCCTTTCTTCTGGGAGGCGGTGAGTGATACACCATACCGTCCTTACCGACACCGTAGAGCTCAAACATTTTTCTCTCCGACGTCCTTTCGTCCGTTCTTTACCCTTGCGCCAGGATTTTTGCTGGTACCGCCGCTATCGTAAATACGGAGGGAACGGCGTCCCGACGCGGCGTCGAGCCTCGGCGCACGCGTCAACCCCATATCGATCCGGTCTTGCGCGAGTCTGAAAAATTATTAACAATCGTTAAGATGTTGCATTGAGAATGTTGCTTGTCCACTCTTTACGCCACGCAACTTGGAAATTACATTTAATTAAATTAAAGAAAATATTTCTACTTCTCTTAATTATTGCAGTCTCAATGGCTTAATTAATATTCTCCATTTAATATTCTCCAATTGCAAAAATTTATTTTTTTTTCATAAGCAAAAAGAAAAAATTCGGTTATAAAAAAATTAACGCATGCAAGAATAAATATTATAACAATATTTATTTATCCGTATAAACCAAGATTTCTTATAAATCAAAGAACTGTAAAGGATACGAGCAGAATAGGCAGTGGCGTGTTTATCGATTACTTTCCAACTTTCTTGTTTTTGGAATTGATCAATGCTTTAATGTTACATTTTTCCATTTGTTATCTCGGAAAATTACTAGCTAAAAAAAGTGACTCACTGTGTCTGACTAGCCAACATTATCAGGAGTCGATTTTTTAATTATTTTTATAGTAATGTTTGCTCTGTGAGTATGATGAGCGTCCTTATATTTCCTGGATAATTAATTATAACCTTAAAGTTGTTTGATAAATTAGTTCTTCATATTCTATTTTACGATATTTCTTAATTTCTTTTCTTTTCTTCTTTTCCTTTTTCTTTCTCTTTTTAGTTTTAATTCCGACATTTAAATTCTCGATATAGAGGAGCTCAATATGACAGGATAACTTTTATTCACAGTTTTTATATATGTTAGTTTATGTTGTCTTTGAGAAAAGCTCAAAAAGTAAACCGAAACATGTAAGTGAATAAAGAAGTTTCACATTTCATAGATATATTATTTGCCCGACGTCTTCTGCGCTTGACTCCTACTGCCCGTATCCTTTCCAATATTTATTTAAAATACAATATTGAATTGATTATATGAATAACCGCGGCTCTAGTTTAATATTATAAAGGGAGAAGGGGGATAGCATCAGCTAAAGTTATTACGTACACTTATTTGATATACATGAAAGAAAAAATTCTATCAGAGATGACAATGAATTATATATAGTTCTTTAATTATATATAGTTCTTAATTATATATAGCAAAAACTTTGCTTTGAATATTTCTGCCAATTGAGTCAATAATAATTTGATCAAAGTCTTTCCAAGCAGAATAATATGTTCTGTTTGTTTAATAATCATTTTAGAATTATTTAATATCGTTATGATTTTTTGTTCTGCTTGAGTCTTTTTGTTAGTTTAATATATATACGTATAATAAAAGAAGAAATTACAACTTAATTAGCTATATACAGTATAGTATCGACATTTTAAAAAATGATAAAACAATGAAAATAATGATAAAAAAATCAATTGAGATAAATAGAATATCTCAACAAAAAATAATTGATCGAATCGATGCTGATTCAACGTCGATTAATCAATCGTTTCTGGGAATCCATTGTATAATATTTTCAGGTGAGATGATATATGATGACTATATGAAATTATAATATAATATAAATATTCTAATAAATATTTGCTAACTTTTGTAATTTTCACCTCATTTCAAGAGTGTGTTCCGTTTCACGTATAAATGTATCATTTTATCATTTTTTAATATTTAATGAACAAGAAGATAAAATGATATATATTATATGTGAGAAACGAAACATACTCCAACAAGATACGCAATCAACCACCTACATATAAGATTGTAATGGACCGTGATGAGAGGGAGACTTTTAGTTTATTATTGGAGGTAACTTTAGCCTACAACTGATATCTCTGAAATCGTAGAATATATTATTTGTATAAATTTCAATCAAAAATTATATACCTCGAAATCGATTTGTTCTTTGACATCCTAACTAAAATGTCCATCTTTCCGCGTTGCAACCCTCCAACATCGACGAATATCGGCCGCGAATTATGGCGCCTGTGAGGCGGCATAAACTGTGAAGCGAGGCAGCAGGTGGATGGAAATGGTGCTGCCATCGGGAGACAGATTCCGTAGCCACGGCACCACGCCATCCATGCGAATTCGCGATAATAAAGGGAGCGTTCCTCCTCCCTTCTCTCTTACCGACCGCCATATTGTTTGCGATATTCCGTGTGTTCCGTGTGCACGTTCCTCCGATTGAAGTTACTCGTACTTTCCTCAGCACCGCGTGTCGCCCGCGTAACGTTCTTTTCACGGACAGTGTCTCAGAAAATCGGCAAACATTTCGCGCAAGGACAGCATGAAGAAGATCAAGGATTACTCGGACGAGGATGATTACGAGGTGGACGATCCGGACTATCCGGAGGTCGAGGGCGCCTCCGAGGAGGAATGGACTCCGGAGGCCGGGACCGAGGTAAATTAACACGCCGCGCGTTCGCTACATTTCTTTTTCATCCTATCACGCCCACGTTCGCGGAAGAGGACGGCCAAATTTTTTTTTTTTTTTTATTATTTTTTATTATGTTTGCATCGTTTGCACGATAAAGGACGCTTGTATGAGAAGGGAAAAGAGAAAGAGAGTGAGCGAGCGAGCGAGAGAGAAAAAGAAAGAGAGAGAGGGAGAGAGTAAGAGCGACCGACTCCGATGCTCCGGCGGAATTTCGCCGCAACTTAACTGCTCCAGAAACGAGAATGCTTATCGCGGAATTCGCGTCTCTTGCGGTTTCTTCCCAACGAATCGGACTCGGGCCAAGAATGCGCCAAGTAAAACGATACCCATGTATTCCGAGACCGTGACGGAGCGAGGCGTCGGCGGCGGACAATATTAGCTGATGTGTTCCCCTTTATGTCGCGGGCGCGAGGAGAAACTCGCTCGAGATAAGATCCTCGGCGTCGAGTCCGCTTGCGAAACTACGACGTGCGGTTTCCCATACGGCGACCCGGTCGCGCTGTCCAGACGTATCTTTCGAGATAGGGCCGTTCGTCTAGCACGGTCTTTTCGTCTCGCATTGCTTCGCGACGGCCATCGTCGCCGGCCGGTTGGTTCAGTTGGTTGTCCAGTCGGTTGCTCAATGGCGCCAGTGGCGCCAGTGGCGTCAGTGGCGCCACACCCGCGCTGCTCGGCAATATTTCAAATCATCAGTAATCGCTACTTCACCAGAAGAGAGTACGTATGTGTGTGTGTGTGTGTGTACTACAGACTACGATACTATACAACCTGGTTCCACATAATGTTGGTAACTTAAATCTCGATTCAATTTATTCTTCATTCTTTCTTTTTCTAATTCTTTTCCTAATTCTAAGAATTAGAAGATTAATATTAGGAAAAGATAAACAATAAGTTAAATCGAGATAAAATTAATTTTTACATCGGTAGAATGTAACACCGGACCTACCTGTCCGTTTCTACAAATATGTAGATTGACTTTAATCTGGGTGACTTTAATTTATTTTTTATCTTTTTCTATAGTTCTAAAAATTAGGAAAGAATAAAGAATAAATTAAACCGAGATTGAAGTTAACCATCTACATTGATAGAAATGGACATTCGACTGCTTGTCTCTTTGATGCCCGTTTCTATCAATGTAGATTAACTTTAATCTCGGTTCATACTTTTCTAATTTTCGGAATTAGAAAAAAGTAGAGTGAACCTAAATTAAAATTAAACTACATTAATAGAAGCGAACAAGCAAAATTTCGACTAAACTCCGCTTAGCTTAATTAGTGATTGTTTTAACTGACAGAATTGTTTAAAGCAAAATTTTTCTAATTTTTAAGGATCCTGCATAAATTATATGGAAAAGTAGTTTCAGACGAATTGGCTGAATTTTTTATGTATTGTAGTTCTCGTCATTCTGAACAAATGTACACATTGAGACATATGTTCAGAATAACAAGAATTACAACATATTAAAAATTCAACCGGTTTGACTGAAACCACTTTTGTGAAACCACATAATTTGTGCGAGGTTCTTTCTAAATGTAATTGCCTATCTAATCTTTTTCCACGTTAAACATATTAAAGTATTAGTAGTTCTACTTAAATAGTAAAAATATTACTTGATCGATACTTAATCAAAATCATTCTAATGTTTACCCTTCCTCCCCATGTAGATTAATTTTATTTTTTGCTCAACTTACTCTTTATCTTTTTCTAGTTCTAAGAATTAATTCCGAGATTAAAGTTAATCTACATTAAAGGTAATCTACATTAGACATTAGAAACCATAACAAACATTTTTCAAAATATCTTTTTGTTAATTGTTAGACATAGTTTAGTTTGTTATGTTAATGAATTAAGGGATGTCCTATATTTCTGACTTAAATTGTATAATATTTTTCTATCATTCGTTTTAAGCTTTCATGGATGCATGATTATTATGAATACAATTAAAAAGTATGTAACAGAGAAAGAAAAAGAAAATATTTAATTTTGATATATTATTTGTGATTTTTTTTTAATAGGCTGGCACTAAAATAAGGCCACAGAGAGGAGCAGGAAAAAAGCGACAACACTCTGAAGAGGAGGACGAAGAGGAAGAAGAGGAATTTGAAGAGGATGAAGAGGAAGAGGAAGAGGAATCTGATTCTGATACAGGAAAGAAGTTAAAGAGGAAAAGGCGCTCTAAGAAAGACGATGATGAAAAGGAGGATGAGGAAGATGACGATTCTGATGACAACAGTTTCAACGAATCTGGAGAGACTCCAAAAGAATACACAGTAAGTCAATGATCGATATCCAGTTCAGTATAATAAATTTTCAAAAAAAATGTCCGTCTATATCATTAATGTTTCTTGCAGTCTGGTTCATTTGTTCTTTTAAAAACTGACGTTGAATCTAATAAGAATAAGGAAAATAACTTATCCAGTAAGGGTAAATCTGATGTGGAATCAAGCACTTATCCAACCTTGTGGAGGATAGATGGAAAAGCATTGCTCCAAAAGTTTTTACCTTTTAAGGAAGATGGGAAAGTACTGTACAGAAGCACAACCACAGTAAGTGCATCGTTTTTTTTTTTTTCAGAATAAAAAATAATACATTCTAACATTCATTAAATTGACCTAAATTCAGTTGCATTAGATATTATTAGGTGTTGGAATTAATTCGTAGCGTTTTTAATGAAAGAATGTTATTTATTTCACATGAGCATTAAAAAATACATTAATGAAAGTACTTCCCATCACTTGTAAAACGCTACGAATTAATTCCAACACCTAATAGATAAAAAGAAACTTGTGGTGCATATATATAAATCTCACTTAAATTATATTTATAAATGTAATTTACAGAAATTACATTTCATTTCAGTATTCTGGTTGGCAACAGAGTAACAAAGACCAATACATAGCGGTCCACGTGTCCTTTAAAGTGCAAAGTAGACAAGAGACAATTGTTGAACTTCATTTTGATCCATCGCAACCACAAGAAGTTGTAAAGTACGTAAATTGTATTGTTGCTCGCATTGTGATTTACATTGTTGCAGTATGTATGTATAACGTGATTATTATTAACAAATTTCTTTTTATTAATTTCAGGGATGATAAAGAAGATTAAATTAGATCGAGTTTGCTCTTATTTGTTTATATACGTTAAGGAAACATATGTTATAAGGAAAGAAAGGACGGATACATCCACATCTACATGTACACTATTCACGAAACATATATTTACACATACACATGGATGATGTTTGACATGGTATTGTAGCAGGTTCATATTTAAAATATAAGATTGGATGGACCATGGCTCTGAGTTTATTACTGGGGGTAGTTTAGCTATAATTGATAACCCTGACAGAATATACATGTGAGCTTATCAAGAAATCTACTCGCTACATGCATCGTATTTACGGAGTTTAGTAACGCAGAACCACTCGATAATTTACAAATGTTTTATCTTCGACAGAAATTTAATGTTACCTAGCATAAAGGATGCATGTTGATGTTCGATTTTGTTTATGATGTCACCATTAGTCTGTTTGTAATTTAAACTTTACAAACGCTGCATTGGCTTTGTCATTTATGCAGCCATTTCAAGCGCGCCCGTAGAGAAATAAATGGAACTATTAATCTGTCTAGTCTGATATAGTAAAAAGAAAGACGATTTTATATTCAAATAAATACAAAGAAACTACATAAATTGAGTTACGTAAATTATTTGATTATAAATGATTAATATATATATCTTCTTTAGATTCGATCTTTGATTAGATCTACGACTAGAAAAAATGCTAGTTAATATCCAAATGACATAAATAAGGAACTCTACAAGAAATATTTCTTACAGTTTCCATAATTACTACGGACGACGCTAAATCAGTTCTTGCGTGTCGCTTATCATAAGACAAAAACTAGCAGATCCTTCCAGTAATTGACTGCACTCATAACTTGTAAAGGGGATCAGTTGTATGTACAAAGTTAACTTATATTATTGACGATATTGACATATTTTGTCTGTTATTAAATAGTTTGATCTCGTCTATATCTGGTATATCTATAAAATTGTATTATTTTATACATCAACTTATAAGATATAGTTTCGCGATTATTTATAAAAACACAATTTGCAAAGAAAAAGATATTTGGATAGTTTATAGTGAACAGTTGATTTCTACGAAATGTGTTATAAACGGTACACTTAATAGTATGTTTAAGAGTAATAAATTCATTAGGTGCAAATTATGGCTAATACGTATAAAAAAACGAAACTCAATTGCGGTATATATTTATTATTGAGTTTTCCTACAATTGTACATTGTACCTTAATAACTACAATGCTTCTATTCATTTGTATAATTACTTTCTGTATACTTTACATAAATAATGCGTATCTTAGCAAGATTTCATCGTTTGATATTGTATAAGAAGTTGGAAAATTTATTACAGATAAACTGATTTGTTATATAAAATATGGACGATGAAAATTCTATTACGTAAATGTTAATATTCTAAATTTTTTTATTTATATTGTATGATATTTTTTTTCACAATCTTGTATTTCTGTACTAACTATGGTTTTATTTGTATATTATGATAAAATAAAAGGCATTTTTCTTTATTAAGTGCTTATAACTTAGGGAAAATTAAATCCGCATTTAGTAATATCAAATAAATTTTCAATTGATGTTAGCATTTTAAGCATTAAGTAAAAAAAGTGAACAGACTTATACATACATTTCACAACAATACATATATATTAATTTAATATATATTTAATCATCTTTTTTCCTTTCCCAAATATTGTAGATAATAGTATTTTATTAATATCAAATAATTTGCATTTAATTGATCTCAATAGAACGAGTATATGTCATTCGATTTGATTTTAAATCTCAGATCATTTCTTCATTTTATTTAGTTTATTAAATCGCAGATTTCTTTAAATATATTATAGCTAGTGATCCCATTAGATTAAAGTTAAATGAATGTACATTATTTATATCTATAATGTGATATGTGGAAATATACTATTATTCAAGAAGTACTCCAATATGGCAGCATAAATTAATTCTCAATAATTGATACCCAAAACCAGTTGAGTTGTTTTCTGAGAAATTCCTTGAGAGCATGTTATTTTGAATATAAAAAAATGACAAAAGCTGAAGAATTAATAGTTGAACATCTTACCACACCGTACCGACAGTATTACATTGTAATTGTAGAAGACTAGATCTCTTTTTGTCTGCATAAAATATGGAATGACCAGCATTTCAATCTTACTATGTAAATATATAATTATTAAAAAGAGTGAGGAAAGTGACGAAAGTATCAAACTTTCATTACTGTTCTGACTGTGTTTTCTCAACTCGCAATTAATCTTCCTTTTGTACATTATATTATACATATATGCATACAAAAATGCTCAATTATATAGAAAAATTCTATTAAACGTGAACAAGGCATAGCTATGACTGTTACTTATTATATAATTTCAATTATAAACTAGAGATATTCAATCAACAAATTTTTTAGTTATAAAATAACAAAGATAATTCAATACTCCAAACTTAACAAGTATATTCGAAGATATGGTAGCGGAATGTACGCGATTTACATAATAATGTAACGATTAGAATATGAGAGAGTTAAAAAGACAAGAGTCGAAATAACGCAAGAGCAAATTAATCGTCTCGAGTATGTAAAATTTAAAATATAATTTATAAAAGTGTAAATTTTGTGCAGTCAAATTTCAAATAAAACGATTATTTATATTTGAATTTACTAATAAATATTTTTTAGTTCATCTC
This sequence comes from Acromyrmex echinatior, assembly GCF_000204515.1. Next base: position 70,131 of record NW_011626465.1, read on the forward strand.
TATCCGCTCGATTATTTGGCTTAGCTGTGTAAATTTTAAATGACATTTGATAAATGGATTTCATATGTTCTCACGTTCAAGTGATCTTGTATATCGATTATAAAAAGTATTTCTTCTCTTAATCTCAAAATATCATATATCCATATATCAAATATCCATATATTTAAACTGATATTTTATTTCACAATGAAAATTTATATTTATCTTAATAATTCACCTATGCCAGTATTAACGAAGTATTCTGATGATAAAAACGCACTTCTTTTTTTTTGGTGCCAATACCTAATCTTAAATAAAATCAAAATGTAATAAAATTTTTATGTTTATAACTTTCGTTGACTGTAAAAAAATGTAAGAAGTATAAACAGAAATAGAAATATAAAAAGATTTATGTTAATATTAAGCATGCAAAAATAATCGAGTGTACTTGTTAGCTTAGTTTTAGATAAAAAGATATGCTGAAAGACTGTTCTTACGTACATTTCAGAAATAGCATTTGTTAAAAAATGTATACTTCGAAAATATTTGATTTCTGAAATAGAAGAATAGATTAGTTTAAAGTGTTAAATAGAAAGTCAAAAATTCTCTACAAGATATTAATTTTCTCTAATGTATTATATTCACCCTCCCGCCTCTTCCCATATCACAAGATGATAGTATTACTTTTACCAAAATTGGCAATTGCTCTCAAAATCCTGGTTCCATCCTGACTGATAACACACTGCTTAGCATATCACGAATCTGTGCCACCTCTCTCCTACTTCTCGCTAGCATATCCTCTAATCTCTTATTCTCTTGTATAATCTTCTCCATCTTTTTCCGATATTTCCGTTTGTTAGCGTAACAACAACAATCCGGACAGTTTTTACCATGCTTACAATCTTTACATACTTTACCTTTGTAACAACAGACTTGATTATCTTCCGTACAAGAATGATCACTAGATGCCGAATCTTCCGGTGCGGTTTGAAAGCGTTCTAATCTGTTGATAGATTCACTAACATTTGATGGCGAAGGCATGTAATCAGATTTACTAAACGAAAATCCTGTCTCCGTTTTTAATTCCAGATCGTTTTTATCTTCGGCTGGATCGAATGATTTCGATATATTTAATTGTGCACTATCAGTTACGTCACTCGATACTTCAATATCTACATTAGGTTCTATTATTACTATACTTGGTATACTAGACCTAATAGGACTTAGATCGCAACAATACATTGCGGTTGTATCACATACTCTAGACTGTCTTTTGAGACTTTTCCTCTTTTGCATTAACGTATGCTCTTTACTTTCAGCAATACGCATTGCACTATCACTAAATCGCCTTTCATAAAATAATTTATTCTTTAGAAGTTTAGTGTCACACGAACCATCGCTAGCCCTTCGAGTATCAGAAAATTCGTGTCTTCTAAAAATTGTATTATGTTCTTGTGCCCTATCATCTATATTTGTGCCACTTTGAGCAATATTTAAGCTATTCAAGGTCTCCCGATCATCTTTTAATAATTGGTCGGTTTCAGAAAATTCGACAGTATCATCAAATGACAATTGCTTCGCTAGCCTTTTATCATACTTTGAAAGATATCGGTGTTGGAATGTCATACTTCCTTCTGGAGACAATTGCTTTAATTCTATAGATTCATCGACATCCAGTGAGTTATTATGATCATTTACTGAATCGTACGTAAGTTTTGTACCCCCATCGGTAGATATTTCAATTAAATTTCCGTCGCATCCGAAAGTAAATGATTTTTGCCCTACAAGAGAGAAAAAAACGTTTCATCAATTTTACATAGCAACATAAATTAAATGTCAATATTAAAATTTATTTGCATCAGATTTCTCATTTACCTATGATCATACGCTTGTTATGCATATCAGGGCTTTTGGAACGTGGCTGTTCCAAGAACTGTCTATTATCAGGAGACAGCACAGAGAATTTTCCATTTTGATGTAATGAACTGTACTGGTCATAATTATATAAACTCGTATCCACTTCATGGCTATCATGTTCTCGCAAGCGTTCCATAATTTTTTGCACAATTTCCGATGGGGCTACATATGGCGATCCTTTGAAAATACAGAAAAAAACAAGATATATCATATGTATATTCATTAATGATCAATAACACTAATTGCCGCAAAACAAGATGCGATGCATGGAATGCGAAAAATACATCAAATGAAAATAGAATAATACATATGTATTCTAAGAACAACATCTAACACGTGCATAAATTCCATCTATGGTGTATTTTATACAACTGGATATTTTCTTTTAAACGGCTAGATTGTTGCACACGATTCAGAGAAAATTAAATATTATTTTAAGATACTCCAGTGATAACGGGATTAGGAAACACATTTCGATTCTATCACTACTAGTTTGAATTTGTGTTCTTAATACATTAGTACACATCACTGTATTATTCTTGCATACTATTGTTCATGCAAAATTAATTTAAAACTTAAATCACATATATATAATTAATTCATATCTACAATCCGGTAAAATCCATTTTTGTTCTACTTTATATAAGATTATTATTGAGCATTTGGAAATTTTAGAAGCAAGTTTTGTAATAAATACAAAAAAAATAATAAACTTCTACATAAAAATAATATAAATATTGTATGTCGACTAACGCATAAATAAGCAAAAACAAGAAGCTGTAATGTAAAATAAAAACCAAAAAAATATAAATAAAAGAAAACAGCTATGCAGTTCTAGATAAGTCAATTAAACTGGTTTTAAAAAAAGATACATTAAAACAGTCTTGACTACTGATTCTTACGCGAGACTTACAAAATTACTTGATCCAGAGTTTCTGCGCTGTCGGACACGTGTAGGAGCGTATAATGCGCTATTGCTTCCTACAAAATTATTATTCTATATGGCAAAATGTTTGCGGATACATTTTGTACCCAGAAATATAAATTGGATTTTTATAATCAATATTATAAAAATATTGTTAATTCATTTGGTGATAATACTAAAGATACAAATCATAGATATAGTAACTATAAAATTCTTATTGTTTTTCACACGTAGAATGATGAATTTCAGAGTTCACTATTTCCAAAAGAAATTAATTCTTCTTGAACATAGTGTAATCGTACAATTATTGCTATTGAAAACTTTATTTTACCCGTTAGGCCTCTATATCCTAAAGATATTGAATCAAAAGATTCGGTGGTCTCCTGTTGCTGCTTAAGAAACTCGTCTACGGCGATGCCTCTTAACGACGATGGCTGTAGGAACCTTCTAGGAATACGAGAAATTGTACCGTTTTCTTGCTGACTGGCCGTGGAGCCGCCAAAGCCAAGATCGAACAGAATCGCTGCCGGATCTGCCTTTCGCAATTCTAATAAACTCTCGACGCTACTGCAGTGACTACTGTCCGACTGAAAACTCGCATCTCGCGCCAGTCTCTGATGAGGAAGTGAACTAAAAAATAATTCAAATGGATATTCGTGATTCAATGTTGATTGTTGTAACCAACTCCTTGATCATGAATAATACTTCCTTAATACCTTGGTAACACCGGTGTATTCATTGCTGCAGAATTAGGAACATTAATAGGCGCTGATATGGTCATGCTTGGAGACTGTAAATCCTTAGAAAATGGAATGTCCTTAGGCTCGGTTGGTGTTAATGGTTTATGCTTATGGCTCGGGCTACGTTCTCGACACTCGCTCGCAATAACAATGTCTGACTTTGCGGTTGATGGTATGGAGTCAATCCATTGTTGAACCGGTCCGCCGGCACGTCGCCTCATTTCCCAAATTCCACGCAACCAATCTGTCACTTTTAGAATAGTTTCCTTGCCTACATTCTCTAACAAAGCGTACGGGATGGTCATAAAATCGGTCAATCATGTATTAATAATTAATAAAATTATACATATAATAATAAAGTAATAATCAATAAATAATGATTGAACAGACAAACGGTATCAATGTGATTATAAATGTTAGACTATGACATTCTTAAGCCATGGTAAGTTTATTTATAACATAGAAAGGTCAAAATGCAACAAATGATAAGATTGTGCAAAGTAATGTTAAAATAAATATAAATATCATCACATCATGAGATATAAATATAGGATATTTATCTGTCTACTATTTTTACGATACAAATTTTGATTGAAAACATGATAAAAAAAAATAAAGTAGAGATAATTCACACAGTGTTTCTACTTATATATAAACATAAAATCCCTTCTTTTATAATTTGTTTTATTACAAAAATATTCCACGTTATCTTTGAGACCATAATACCAACATGACAATTAAAATATGCACAAACTAGTATAATATAACATATGTGCTTATAAATTCCATCTTATATTCGCTATTTTTTCTGATATTTCACTATGAAACTGTAGAATACGAGAGTCGCATAGAATCTAAAAAATGTTTTAAGGTGGATTGCGTCTAGCACAATTTTAATGTAAACATTAAAATGATAATGTCGATAAGAAAAGCGTGTTTCTGCATATTCACATAGTTTGGGAATGACGTCAAATGTGCGAGAAGCTTTGTTACCACGATAAAACTCGAGATTTATCCTATCCATCGCATAATTTCATCGAAATAATATGATCCAATCGAGTAAATACCTGGGTCCATATCCTGTCGGGCAGCACAAGGACAGAATATTATGAGAAATAGAAGGGGGGGAGAGAGAGAGAGAGAGAGAGAGAGAGAGAGAGAGAGAGAGAAAGAGAGAGAAAGAGAGTTGCATGAGAGCACGTGCCAAGAAATACGCAACGTAATAAACAAGCCCGATTGCATTTATGCGCGATTACGAAATCACGAAAGAGACGGAAAACCCGCGCAATCGGACGGGACGGGACGGGACGGGACGGGACAGGACGGGACGGGACGGGACGGGACGGGACGGGACGGGACGGGACGGCGCGGCGTGCGTTTACGTATACATGTATATATACAAGTACCTTCAATCAGGCTGATGAGCCACACCACGCATTGACGGCGATATCCCTGTGTACAATCAGAGCAACTCGAGGTACATGTTGCGCGCCCGACGAACAATTTGCTTGCGGCGCGGAGCGATTAAGACTGCTCGGTCAGTTGATCCGTGGCGAGTGCGCGTCCACTTGTCACTTGTCAGCCGTCAGCATCCACACTGCTCCGCACGCCCGCCACGTCATGTGTACAGTATATGCTTGGAGATCAGTGGCGGATAGATCAGGAACAGATTCTCGAGGCCTTCTAATCGACAAAGTTTCCATAGCAGGGATGGCAGAGAGAAGAAACTCAAATGAGTCCAAAATCGAATTCTGTTAAACAGAAAAACAAAGCTAGCTTATTGTTAATTCGTTGAAGAAAAAAAGAGAGACTTGAACATAAATTTAATAAAACATTAGATCAATATACAAATTTCTTATAAGTCAAATTAGTTACTCGATCATTTTTTCCATAAAGTAAAAAGCAAAGATGGAAGTATAAATTAATCCTTTGCTAAAATTAACAATAAAAAGTGAAGTTGATTTGAGAAAGAGTATGTATATAATTAATTATAGAACGAAGAATATTTGAGTTCAATTTTTATGCATTAGACAGATTTCTCTCTTTCTTTCTCTCTCTCTCTCTCTCTCTCTCTCTCTCTCTCTCTCTCTCTCTCTCTCTCTTTCTGCTCCAAATGCCCTTTAATAATTTGTGAAGTAATCACATTGCCGCTCCATGTGGCTCCATCCATGATTTATTCAACGCTCTGCTATACAATATAGAGAACAGAGAGTGCTGCCAGCTGTCACTCGAGATTCGAGATCTGTATTTCGTCGACAGCTTTCAGCTGTTGATAACAGGTGATGACTTGAATGCAGAATGTTGAGCCTTAAATCACACGCACACTGATGTATTACTTCTCATCCTTTGTACGTTCTGCACAAAACAGACTAGACATTAATCACGTTTCTACAAACTGAAATAAAAAATAAAAATTTATCGAGTCGAGCATTGTGTCTTTTATTCTTGCAGTCAAGAATCTGATGGTTCTCGCTAAACGTGGTTATGTACAAGTAACAGAACTTGGAAGAGAGAACTTGGATTTCTCCTCTTTTCCAAATCTTTCTTCGATTTCTGAACAAACAGAAAATCAGTTTATTGACAAGCGGAATATCTAGACGCGATGCATTCCAGCTGGAAACGAGACCGCAGTCTGGCGAATAGCTGCGTCCTGCGAATGGCGCAGTCAGGCACGCGGACGCGCCGTGCTGGCCTCACAGCTGATGCGCGGTGACGTCACTACAACAAAGCCATGCGCGCTCGCCGTTCGGTACTCGGCTCGGCGGCGAAGCGCGAGCGAGTCGCAGGCAGCGGACTGAGCGGACGCACACACCACACATTCGGCGTCCGTGGACACGACGAGGTGCGCCCTGCGCCGTCTCGGTGTTAACGAGCTGCGAGTGTCGCTCCAGTCCGTCGTCATTATCATCGTCGTCGTCGTCGTCGTCGCCTGTCAGGCCCAGGATGCCGTTCATATCCAAGGACTGGCGTAGCCCAGGCGAGGAATGGGTCAAGACAGTCGAGGGATGGGAAAAGAAGAAGATCCTCGAATGCGCCAACAACAAAACCCTCTCGCTTCTTCTACGGTATGTCATTTCATTATTGTTCCTCTGCTCCATCGAACGCTCTCGCTCTCGCTCTCTCTTTCTCTCTTTTTCTCTTCCTCTCATCGCGCGGTACACAGCTGTTACTTACGTTTACATCGATCCGACTGACAGCTCCGTTTGTTTACATGCGAGCGCGAGCATTATCGCGCGCGGGCTTAACTACTCGCCGATTTCATTTGTTTCGCGAAAACCAAGTGCACCCGAGTGCGTAGTCTTATCTCCTTTTGTTTTATGTCTAATGAACGATGAAGATGGAATGAAAGATATTATTACTTGGGGCACTCTGGTGAAATTCCCAAACACAGCCTCTTCTTTGCAGTTCAACTAATGTATGCAACACTCTCTCTCTCTCTCTCTCTCTCTCTCTCGTTGAATTGAAAACTAAATATATAATATTAATAGGTATTTGAAGTTGAGGAAAAGGATAGAAACGGTTTAGTGCAGCGACAAAGAACTAGTTACCATTATTCACGATCTCTAGTACCGAGAATCGAATTTTTCTTTGTGCTTACTACACGTTTGCATTTTGACTTCTCTTTCGTTTGGCAGCGCATCATAGTTTTCATGATGCGAAACCTGTAACAGCAGTATAATTAATTCCATGCAGCGCAAACGTCTAACTCAAACAAGATAAGAACAAGTTAATGTTCTTGATTGCTACTCGAGTTTAACGTTAATAACGTTCACCAGCTCGTGCTACAATTTACGATGATCTGCAGGCTGACGAACAAGCAGTGTCCTTGCGCGAGTCGATTGCTGATCCTGCGGCATGACCCGCAGCCGCGGGTGATACCATGTTATCGCTCACGCGAATCGTGATACAGATGATTTTCAAGTTTGCGTGCAGAGTAACGCATAACATTATTCAAATTGATCTGCAATACGTAATACATGTAATACGCAACGCAAACTTACTATGTTTGTTTCTCTTGACTCTTTTATTTTTCGTTTCAGAAATAGCCACCAAGGATACATGGTTATTCCTAAAATACGAATCGAGATTCTTTTATTCACTTTGCGTCAATTCTACTTCGAGCCGAAAGCCGAAATATCAATATTATAAAATAATATTGAAATAAATACATCTGAATATAAAACTGATCTTTCGAGAGAGTGGCAATTGCAGGAAAACGTGCAGTAGAGATAGGACAGACCTATTGTATCGTCCAATCTTCACTTTTCATTATCTCATCGTTCTTTGGATTGACATGATTGAGGCTCGAATTGATCGTCGATGCTCCGCGCTGCGGCTTGTGGGTGATGCCATTTCTCGTCGTATTTTTCGTCGATACAAAAGTAGCTTTATGTAAACGTTACAAACATATTTCTAAAATAAAAAACGAGATTTGTAATATTCCAACTTATAGACTTAAACTGTTTTCAGTTGTGTTTTACCCTCAAATTAAAATTCTACTTAATTCGAAGGCAAAATCCAAGTAATCTCCCGTTAGCGACATTAATTATGCATCTGACATTTTCTCAATTTGCAATAGAAAATAAATCTGAAAACTTGTTTCTCTCTTTAGTACTACTGATCGGAAATAAAAACATAACTTTGCAGTCACTTCGACGTTGTATCACGCGCAAAAATCAAACAAGGCTCGCTCGTATCGAAATCGATTCACGTGCGTTTAGATTTTTATCTACGCGATCAACCTGAACGTTTTGCATTAGGATATTGATCGAAAATCGCGAGAATGGTATCGTTGTGTATAAAAATGAATCTACTATTTTCTTTTATACATGCAACAACGTTACATCTCGTGAAAGAGTTTACACCATGAGTTAGTTTCTTAACATTTAGTTTTCTAAGAATTAATGGATGTTAGTAAGAATATTAGCCTTACTAACTAAGTCTGTATTGTTTTTCTTCTGAGAAAGAACGTTGATTCCACTTGAGAGTATTCGATAATAATAGTAGTCGATATGTTTGAACTGCGTCATATTCTTCTAACATCTTGATTTTTAAAGGAAATATATATATATATATATATTTCCGTAAATAAAACACTATGGATTTAAAATACATAATGTTTTCAATCCGAACACGTAGTGTTTTGTTTATTGAAAAAAATTTTAAACTTAAAACATCTTTAAATATAATATTTAATTAAATATAATATTTAAAAAATGGAGACAAGAACAAAACATTTTAATATCTTAAAATTAAACACTTCTTTTTTCAATGTATATAAATGTAGAAATTCTTTTCTTCAAGCAAGAAAAACACTGATTTCATCTATGACTATTATTAATAAACATAAAATAATTATCGTATTTCTACTTTATCTTTAATTTTCTAAAAATGTGTAGTTTATAGTGTGATACCACTTTTAAAAATAGATCTCGCCCAAGCAGGAGATATCGAATGTCTATAAAAATTCTTTGCTAGTGATAGAAATTAAGTTACATATACTCCAGTTCTATGTATCTTATTTCCTGAAATTGTTCTATTACTCATTTTTCGTGAAAAAAAAAAAAATGTTATGATGACCGCGAGAGAGAGAGAGATGCTGTTTCAAAATTGAAGTAACTTAAGACTATTGTTTCGAAATTTAACTAATTTTTATGCTAATGTGATTTCAAGATTCGATTATATTATTATAGCCTACAATTATACATATATCTCAAGATCTGTCAAAGACATCGACATATCGTATGTCCTCGGGTCGACCGCCGATCGCGCGTCGCGATTTCTTCGGCCGGATATTGAGCCCATTGTGCTAGTTGCACCAGTTGTGTTTGTGGCCATGACAGGCTTAGATAATTAGAATCGTGGCACATTCATGCAGCCCGTGTTCGCGAGCGCGCTGTCAAGAATCGCAGCGTGATTCTTTGTTTCCGCTAACGCACACTGCATTTGGAAGCAGCTGTACGCTGTACCGCGTAAGTCGTAAGTATAAGTAGAGAGGATAGAGAGCGAACGTGGCAAAGTAGACACAGTGCACTGGTCTATGCTATGCTATGCTAGAGATCCCGGATAAAACCAAAATATTTTCATACACTTGTGCAGTTTTCTCTCGGAAGGAAGCAACAATCTATAGAGATCTATCTTTCTTTGCTAACACTTCTCTAACAAAATTTCGTTGGAATTGACGTTAAACTATAAGTCCCATATGACTGTATATGTGCGCATCACAGGTATATCTGATCGAGAGAAGTCATCACTATCCACTACGAGCAATAGGACTAATTGTAAGAAAAAGAACAAGTACCGCGTAAACATACTCCTTCCAGCAACTTATTATTTCTCATAAACATGAGGGCAATACAACACGATCGATTATTCTTACCATTTGCGCATGAATTTCGCTTACAAATTCGACTCAAGAAATCACGAGAGAGTGATGCGAATTACAATTGAATCATTTACAGGAACCGCTCAGCGCCACTGTAAAAAGAAATGTGTTTTATCCTTGTCTCCATTTTTTAAACACTTAGAGATGTTTTAGTTTTAAATTTTTTCAATAGACAAAACACTACGTGTTTGGATTTAAAACGGATAGTTTTAAAGCTTAAAGCGATTTCATCATTTTGTTTTCATCCAAATTCTCTTTATTTGCAAATTTTGCAAATGAAATAAAAGTCAACGTGTCATTTCTCGCTTATGACGTCACGATTCCAACATGACCTCGGCGATTACTCAGGAGCTTTAAACAACTTTCCAAAGCTGAGATTCGACTGATTTTTTGCACTTGGTCAAAACTTTTCTCTCTTGGTAAGTCAAAGATGTTCGTCGTTTTTTCTTAGAAGAAATACAATACAGCAACTCGCAATACATCAATTGACTCGAAATACGAACGTGATAATTGTTTCTTATTATTACGCTTCCGTGACGGCTGACAATTTTATAAGATAGTAAAACGTTCTGTAATGCTACTTCTGCGTATTATCTTTGTACAATAGTCTCGACTAAAGCCGAGCCACTTCTTCGTTCTCACCTGAAATCTGATAATTAGTTTGCTCCAAGTACGATCGATAAACACAAACATTTGACGCTTAACGTACCCTTAATTGCAATTTAACTCCGTAACTCCAACTAACCGATAATTGTTACATATCACACGTGAGGCGTGAAAGTTCATTAATTTGTCGAAAATCCGTTATATAGATTTGCAACAACGTATTTTCTAGAAATAATTGTGTACATGAACATCTAATGTTAAATAATACATAATTAATTACATTAATTAATACATTGCATTAATTAAACATGTTAAATTGCGATGTTTATAATTATTTGAGATCAAAATTTAACAATCCAACTATTTATACAGAGTATCCCAGAATGATCGCCAAATATTTCGTGTGCTGGACTAACGGATTGAACTGAGTCGAAAAGTCCTTTATCATTTTGCAATTTTCGCAATAGTTAACAAGATATTAATTACTAAAAATTGTAGAATATTAGTTTTCAATAATTTTTTACTCAAGTACTATCAACTTCACAGAAAAAGAGCATGTAACAAAAATTGTTTATTGCGAAAATACCAAAATTATAGAGGACTTTTCGACTCATTGTCAGTTTAATTCTAACAACCGCTCTACAAATACACGAAATATTTGGCGGTCATTCTGGGACACCCTGTATATATAATTATTTACATTTTATATAAGACTATTATAAATTTGTCTGTTTACTTACGTGTCACACACTTATTTTCGTTTATTAATAATCCGTTGGAAAACGTATTTAAAATACAGTCGCACGAAACTCTTTCTTTCGCGCGATGCGGATATATCATGTATACTGCGTTTATTTCTGTTAAATTGCTACCAGACGCTGGCGAACATTTGGCATTTATTATTGTTATTTGGAATATTTATTTTTCAAGTCGTGCGATCTCGCGTGTCCCTTGCATTTCTAATTAATAATTCTAATAATACGTGCATGCGTGTATGCGTGCGTGCGTGCGTGCGTGTGCATGCGGATTTTTTTGCGAATGCAAGTCTTGAGCATCTACACAACAGGCAACCTACAACACTTTCATTAGTACATTGCGTTATATCGTAAATATGATATGAATTATGTTAATTCATGCACATTGAATATTCCTGTTATTAACGATATGTTATCTATTTTTAGAATAAATATATAATATTCTCTAGTAATAGTGCGATATTATACAGTACAGAAATATTATACATAATGATCTAATTTTAAATTTTCTTAATTATTAATATGGTTTTTACAATGACTATTTCGTAGTTTACATTTGTAAAAATGCAAGTTGTATGAAAAGCAGTATTTCAGTTTTATTATAAAATATTCAAGATGCACGTGTTTTGAATTTGACATTCGTAATAATTAATTGAAATATTACTTTATGATATTTCTGTACATTCTTGAGATGTTTGAATTTTATAAAGGAATAACTATCAATATATCATGTGAAACGCAATGTTGGAGTTTCGACAGAGTGCTCGACTTCGTTGCGCTTTCTCGCACTCGCTGAAAGAAACCGTCTGGCCTAGCTATTCCTTTTCCTTCACGTTAGATAAAAACGAACTACGGGATTAAAATTAAAAGTTAATAGAGTTTATATCGGAAGCTTTTCTTCGAGAAATTAGAAATATCGCTGAAAGATAAAAATTCAATAAAATATATTATGACTATCAGGTTATAATAACATCAGTAATATAAATTGTTTGACATAATATTGTTGAAAAGAATGTGGTCTATCAAGTCGAATAATTTTCAGCAATGCCATATAAAATTGCACTTATAGGTCCGTATATTCACAGCTCTCGTCTATCGATAAATGCGCACATTTCTATTTCTGAGATTCTGTAATATATGTAAACTACAATATATGCTAAATGCACACATATCTTGATAAAAGTGGAGTGTAAATGCGGATAAATTTTAATACATTAGTTAAAATTGACTGTATATTAAAATTAAATATTTATACAATTTCTTTAAGAAAAATATATGAACAAATCGTATACTTCCGACATTTAGCATTGACAATATTGCGAATCCTCTTTGGATTTTCCTATGCACAGGAACAATATTTTCGTCGATGAAGATACATTTTCACGAACCGCTGAAACAGCCGATTTTTGAGTGGTTCATGAAAATGTATATCTTCATAGGATCAGATATCCTTTAAGCGCTAGATCCTTTAAGGGTTAGATCGAATTCTCAAAACGGGAAACTACTGACGCGTGCAATCATGCATCTTGCTAGTGCGGAAGTAGGTCGCGACCTAGCTATCAACGTGACCTGCGCCAATTCGCAATCCCCTCACAGGGTATATGTACCTCATGCAGCCTTGATAAATTCGGTTAGACGGTGCGGCTTTTTCGTACATGTGGATTCGACTCGATGCTGTCGACCACGATATTTTACTTTCGCAGAACGCAGCAACGACGGTAACTCGGGAAATGGTGCAATACAATGAAAGCGTATCTTGTATTTCTTTTTATTTTTGTACGCTTAATAAGAGACTTTCCTTCAATCGCTTCAACTTTATGTATCCCTTCACATCTTCCAAATAAAAATGGCAAATATAGAGTCTCGTAGAAGAGTCATCCTCAAACAATAAAGAAGCAATATCGAGAGAATTCGAATTCTTTTTTCCAAGAGAAACCTATGAGGAATACATAACTTATTAAATTTAAAGACACATATTAATTTATAAAAAATATCTTTGTACTGGGATCGGGGTAGACTTGGTTGTGCATTAATGGGGTACCTTTTCTGCCGATACTATCACACCGTGCACGCATAACGATTTTAAATCTTGATACAGTTTGACGTTGACGAAATGACTGAAAAGTACGCGAACTGTTGCGGAAGAATCTAAAAGCTGGTTTTCTCCATTTCCCTCGTCGACTTAACACACACGGCCGATGCGACCGCACCATTATTTCGATGATTCAACCGACGTATAGCCGTCCTACGCGCGTTTTCCCAGCTTGGAAACGGGATTAGACGTGGTGCGCGCACCATGAAAGGGTCGGTGAACTCGAACTGGAAGTAAAAGTTTCGTACCGGCCGATTTCTATATTCGCGAATTAATTATTCGCACATTGCAAAGTATATGAAAGTGCCGTCAATGAAAGAAAAAATAGATAAAAAAGATTATCAATAAGAATATACGTACTTTGTGTTTTACCAAAGCAGCAGTCTAACATTTTATGCTTGTTTTGCTATTTCCTTTATTTTTGGCTGAAATCCTTAATTGATATATGTATCTACCTGCATGTCTATACATCACCCTGAATCTCTTGTTTCATAAGAGCTTCTTGAAAACAGCCTTGTTTTTCACATTTTGAAATGACAAAATTTATCAGACAGTCAACAATCAAACTATATCCGATTCGAAACATATAATCTTGTACGCGAATCTCTTTAGATATTCGTTACCAAATTCTATCATTCCGCCGGATTCCATCTCCGCATTGCTATACTGAAATCTGTTTTTCAACGACACGTCGTCGAGTCTCTCAAAATTTGCTTTTTTAACAATTTTTTATTTGTATGTATCCAACTCGACTGTTTTATATCGTAAAAGTAAACGGCACAATGATGATAGTTCGAGTGCAGAGAATGCATTTGTGTACATCAATCTCCGTATATTGCAGAGACCTAAAATAACCGACGTCCTTCTGCATCTCGGAACTAGAAAGAGAATAAAGGAATGAAGAGACCGCAGAACTTTCTAAGCCTATCTTCTATCAACGTATTGTACTTATACCTTTGTGAAACTATGTCACTCACAATCGAGATAATATTTAACGAAGTAAAAGCTTCTTATTATTAATCATAAAATCATAAAATGTCTAAGATTATAAATTAAATACTTTTAAAACGCAAAAGCCATTGTTTTTAATTCATGAATTCATAAACATTTTATTCATAATTCATATACTGTTAATGTTTGATTCAACATCATCTACTCCGGTTTATTATTAGAATAAAACGAACAATCTTGACACCGTGAATAATATGACGTCAATCCGTATATTCCAATATATGATATTTGTCCTTCCACCCTCAAGCCATAGAACATTGACGTGACATTGATCGCTCCAGTTGCAAGTTATCGGTATTACACAGTGGAAGATTTTCCGCATTTACGGTTCGTTTTTTAACACATGCATCTACAATTGATCTTGTAATGAGCGCTACAAGTAGTTATGTAATAATCCTATGGTCTGATGGTACGAGATCTCTCTCTTTTTCTCTGACGATCATTCCTGCAACACATATAAGCTTATTAATATCAAGTCCTCTATAGGTGATTCGACAATCTTAATCACCGAACCCGGCAATTTGAAAGAGAAAGGGCAAGGGCACGCATCACCGATCGATATATTAAAATGAAAAAATGTTTTCCCGTATCTAGTCTCGTTCATTCTCGCGGAAAAATCACAAATACGTCCCGCACGCGAGGCTGTTTGTATATATATGCGAATATATGCACGAGTTAACATACAAGGTCATCGTTGCGTCCCTATAATAGAACGTTCGTCGCCGTTACTTGCGTAGACAGAATGATAAGCGCGACAAGTGCGACGAAATGTATCTAGACATTAAAGAATAAGAAAAGAATTATTTTAAATATTTTAAAACACTCGATTCGAAGATTCATATAAAAATTTGAAACGATATAATGGTAAACTTTTCAAGATTTAGCAATAATATTTGCTACAAGTTTTTAATGCACAAAAATCAAATTTGCATTTCTTCATTCGAGAAATAATATTTCTTCTCTATAACAAAAATTATATAGAAGAATCTGTTATAAATGATAAAATGAAGAAATGAAGAAATAATATCTTTCTCAATCTTTATATTCGAATCCGAACGTAATTCGCTATATTCTTCTACAATTGAAAATGAAGAATTTTATACCCTTGGAAAGAATCGAGTTTCTATGCAAGTATTTTTATAGCTGAAAGTTTTTATAGTATGAATAATTGCGGAGAAGAAATCGGAACACATTTTTATATGCAGCAGAACTTGATTCCTTCGTATCGTAGACTTCATATTTTAAACGGATTTATAAAAGACTGAATTCAATAAGTATTGATCGCGAGTGTTTTAAAACTTCTAAATTAGAGCAAAGATGGCCGCAATTCGCATCCCAACTTTGCGCGATTTAATCTCCGGCATTTTAAAAATGAGAATGAATCTTATGCATGTTGACGCATGTATTCGAACTTTTTTTTTATAAATAGAATGCAGTGTAGTGACAGTTAAATAACTAACGTCGCGTCTATTAAGAGATTATAGAGTCATCCTGACGTATAAACGCGCAGAGCCTAATGCGATTTGCTGCAGTTTCGATGCATTTTTCCGCTTCCTCCAATTTCTCATGTGTTACAATTGAAATAAGAATGTTACTATAGTTCGATGAAAGTGACTGTTAATGTCTATGCAAGGTGTGTCCACCTTAATTATGATCAATGTATTATAAAGCAATTACGATCTTTGTGAACGATGGTGAAGGTACCACTCTCGAGACGGATTCGTTGTGGTCTGTTTAAATGTGATTATACCGTAGACACGAACGCCTACGCGTGTTTTTTCCTTCTTTTTTGTCGAATACCAACACGATGATAATATTAGTAACTCACAATCACTTAATAATAAAGTGTGTTTACTTTTTTCAATTTTTTCAAAATATTATACAGATAAAAATTAAAAATTCATTGTTTCTTATTGAAAATGATATTAGTTATATTTAGATAAATAGCAAGAAAGTATAGTTTTCTTTGTAAGAATATTTAAAATCGACATTATATTATAAAAATTGATAATTATTATCCGAGTATCTATATTATTATCATCTAAGCTTGAATTAATTTCAACTATAATAATAATTATTATTATTGACCTTATATATTTATTATATCATTAGTGTAGAAAATTTTTTAGAAATATTTCAGTAGGATATATTCTTACAAGTATTTTGTGAAACAAAATGCTGTATACGAAAGACTGTAAGAAAACAAATATAAATCCTACGAAGTTGTTTCTTGAACATTATTTTGCCACGATAGTCTTTCCGTAGTCGAACCGAAGCTAACTCCGTTGAGTCGTAGCAGCCGCGAGTTCGCTGAAACCGGTCGCGGTGTATTGTGCCATAATTGGGATCCGTACATTAGTACTCTCAGCATCTTGCAGGAAGTATCTTCTTCGCATTTCCATTGGGCATAAGATAAATAGGTTTATAAGATAAATTATTCGATAGATAAATAAAATAAATAAAATTTTTGTTATTATATTTTATATCATGTAACTGAAATTGAAAGAAGCGAATGGATCAAAATTTTTAGTTTAACTTTTATAGTTTAATTTTTTAGTCTTTTTTTAATTGCAAAAATTCTACGTTTGCGCATTGCTTCTCGTTTCAATAAATTCTTTAAATTTTAACGAATTTAATGATGTATTTAAAGAATACTTTTTTTTACAGCGGCGAAAAAGATGCCGGCGATAAGAAAGAGAAGGACAAGAAGAAAGGTGCGTAGCGTAGCCTATATTGAAAACGCTATAATTATAAATTCAAGTTTATATTGTAGACTTTTTCCTTCTTCGTGTTTCATTTTGTTGCGATATTAATAATTTGAGTTAGATGTTTATCGAAGATCTTCAAATAATAATTTTTTTGTCGAGTAATAAGAGCAGTTTTTAATCAAACAATGCACCCATAAAGACGACGATTGAAATAACGAGTATTTTTCTTAAATTTCAGAAAATGCCGTCCAACCACATTGTCACATCACGTTGAAATGTACACGCGAGGTGAGTGACTCCTTTTGGCTTGGTCTTAATTTAGACACAACCTTGTGCAAGAGGAAAAAGACTACGATTTACCCGATAAAGACAGGTTGAGTGTAGTAAGTAAGAAAAAAAGAGCAAGAGATACCAGTAACAAACTGTCGACGAATCTTCTAAGTATCTACCTATACTTAGACGTCGTAGCGAGCGGAATCATTCATTATCCGTTTCTAAATTTACAGATCGCTGGCTTCAATGGCCTGAGCGACGCCTTGAAGAGGCTGGATTTCCTATCCGCTGTACACGACTGCCGTCGATTCAATTACATAGTCCGTCTCCTGGATCTCTTGGTCAGTCATAGAATGGGCGGTCTTAGCGGATGCGCTCAAAGAGTGCTTTTCAATATGCTCGAGGAAGTCGCTCTGGAAGGTAAAAGGGTTTTGTGCTTACAAAACTTGTAAAAATCTTTAAATAATCCATTGTGAAATTTATCTAACAATTTCATGATATTTTTCTACTTGTCAATATCTTTTTTTCCTAAAGAAAGAGAAAAATATTAATTTTAGTTATTCATGCTGAATTGATGGTTGTTTTAGTGTCACTGTCGCAACAACAGACAGGAAGGCTGCGGCGTCTTATAGAAAGAGTTCGAGCCTTTAGCGCTGGTTGCTGCTGGGGTGGCAGACCCTTGGGTTCCGTTATCCTGTGGGAGAAACATAAAGCAGCTCTGGAGAGAATATTGCAAATCGCTTCGTCAATCACTATTACCCAGGTAACGTAATAAAAAATTACATAAAAGTTAGGATGGAATGATTTCAAGGAAATTCGTGATAAAGGTTGATCAATAACAAACGAGTTATTATAGCCGGACGAGGAGCAGCAACCTCAATGGTCGGATCTGCCGCCTGAGTGTCGTCGAGAGATCCTCCTACGCTTGAGCGACCCTCGAGACATCGAAGCTTCTTCCGAGGCGTGCGAACACCTTGCCGTTTTAGCGCAAGAACAGCGAATCTGGCGCGAGCTTGCCCAATATCATTTTACGCCACAGCAAATTGCTACCACCAGACAGAATAATCCTGGGAAAGATTGGAAAACCATATTCACTATCGCTCGGAGGTACGGCTATTCTTTTATACGCGATTGAATTGAGATTACTGCATCAGTATCATTTAGCATTCGTAACTTTGCATTTGTCAACATCATATTATACATTTTCTACATGTCCTTATTCTGTCCAGATTGTTCGGATTGCGAGAGGAGTATGCCGAGATGATACAGTTATGCCGTAATTGCCGCTGCTTATTCTGGCGGTCGCTGGGTCATCCCTGCATCGCAGATCAGGATCCTGCGTTTCAAGAGAAACTGGCGGACGTCGACCAAGCATCTCTCCATGTGCCGATCCCTCCGCAGACCTTTCTGAAATTTTTCTCGCTGTGAAAGCTTTCGAGACACGACTATATCGTAAGAGCTCGTAAGAATGAATGGTGTATGTACGGAAAAAAGCGGAAACTGCGACGCAACTGCCGCTATGAATGATTGCTTGACGGGATAAATGCTATACGTATGAAAGAAAATAATAGAATGACGTTTAAAGATGTTGCGCTGCATTTAGAGAGACTCTAAAACGTTACCTTCTGAAAAAGATATATTTAACTCGAAATATATTCTCTATTTGTTCTCTCAATATACTGTATGAACCTGAAAGATAGATATCGGTATTAGGAATACGTCCTTTGAGAAATTCGACGCCGACCTTAATAAATATCCAGAGGCCTACTTATCTAATGAACGAGCTTCAGTATTTAAAAGGCTCAAAAGCTGCCCAGAGCCAGAAAGACACAAAGACACGTGTGCCTGCACAAACGTCACACGATACGTGAATCAATATCCTCTGAAGTTCTAATTTTAATTGCTTCATAATTAATAGCTCAAGTTTCGTTGAGGAATAATCTTTTTCTCTCTCTGTCTTTGATCGTTAAGTAATATTCCCTACTGATTTTCACTTCATCAGGCTCATTCTGTATCTTGATCGAGTGCAATTGGTATTTTCTGATCGGAATCTTCCGTGTAATATGAGATTCCTGATCTGGTTTCCTTTGCTTCGAGATTCCTGTGGCGTGGATACGTTTTAAGAATGATTAGGGAGGATATTTTCATTATCCTTCGAGTTACGGTTGTAGAGAGTAGAAGCTAGTCGTATAACAATGTTATTTGCAATGAAAAAAAGTCGCGTTTAGAAAGATCGCGTAAGAATGATTATTGATTTATACTAGCATGTTTTTTTTCGATATTATTCAAAGTCGACAAATGACTATGTGTGGTTATGCGGTAGCACCCCTCGAGATACGTCTTCGCTGATAATAGTATCAGTCTTTGCAAGTCTTTCATCGATTTATTAAAATGTTGACGAGAAATCTCGAAGCAGGTTTGATTTTCTGCAGCGAGAGCCATTTCTCTTGTTGCTTGGAACGAGCTCGATCCTAATTCTTATCAATGGAATGAGAATTTCATTTTCTTGCGATTGCACTACTGCAATGCGAAAGAACTCTAAACGTCAAATTTATTATTGCACGTATATATTTTTTGTATACAATATCGACGAAGACAATCGAGTCTATCCTTTTCTTCCATTATTACAAAACATTTCGATGACGTTAAGATATAACGCGTGAAAAAAAAGAATGTCGTACAAGAGCATTTTTTAAATCTTTTAATTCAATGTATACTCATCGGTGCAACATGGAAACACTGTTTCTTGAACGAACATATATTCAATGCTTTTCGTGATTCTATTGCATTTCGGATTTGCATTTAGATTAATTGACAATTTTGATATTCACGTTATTTTTACTTTTTCCAATGGTATTATAAAATCAGGGAATGGAAGTTACTAGTTATACTTGTATAAGTACATAACGCCGTTATGTACTTATCGTTATAATCTCATAATAACAATTTGTCAATAACGAATTTTTGACATGACATCAGGGTTGGAAAGTCGATCGTTACTTGCAATGAGTTGAAAGTCACTCGTTACTAAAAAAATTAACTCGTTACTTTTTAGTCATTATTTATAACGAGTAACGTTATTTTTCAAAGAAACTTTCCCAACCTTAGCGCAATCTCAGCGTTTAATTAGTTATTATTAGTCATAAACAATTACAACGTTATGATCAAACTGTTACTATAAAACATAACGGAACAGTAACTCTTCCATCCCGTGCATAAAACATCCATCCAAAAGACATTGCGCGTCAACTTTAATTCATAATGTATTGTATAAGCTACTTTTGTGCAATATTTTTTATTTATCCTTTCTCTTCGCGCTTCTTTTTTTACTTTGTCGCGATGTAACGAATGTAATTCTCGATCAATATGTCGCAGGAGAGCTCCAAGAAGCTTTTCTTCACTTAGCAAAGAATGGATTAAAATGATTGAAATTTTTTTCTATCCGAATGCGTATTTTAAATAGCGAATACTTTTTTTGAATTTAATTGGATTCAATTGGATTCAATTAGATTCAATTGGATGCAATTGGATTGAAAAACATTTCCTATTCCATATTTTGAATTGAACAGTATTCACAATTGTGTTTGTGTGCACAGAAAAAGCTAATATTATTTTTAGATTGAAAGGCATAGAGATATGCTTCATACAATTCTATAAATGAATAAAAATGCATTCAGAAAAGCATTCATTTTAACTTTCGTGAATCAATATTTCTGAAAATCTGAATCCATTTCAACTCATTTCAATCCATTTTCGTTTGCTGAGCATGCAAAAATCACGTTACTATTATGAGTTTTCAAAGGATTCAATTCGACGGTCGTCCGAGCGTTGTGATGAATATGTACATTAAGGATATCTTCCAACAAGACACATGTGATACGGTGCATCATTACATCCTTTTGTTCACCCTTCCTTTTGTTAAACAAGAATGAGATGTTCACTGGATTGTATTGAATCGCTTTTTGGAAGCTACCCTAAGCTATTAAGTTCTAAGTCGTTGTAGTTGTAAGAATTAACCAATCGCAGGAAAATATTTGATTGTGGTTGGTCAATTCTTACAACTATAACCAGTTACAACTACGCGTATGCAATTGTAGAATGGGCTGTACCTAACTTACAAAGTACAAAACGTGAATAATTATTATTGTGTCAATCAAGAGCAGATGCATACAAGGACCTCAGAATCTTGTCGTCGCTTATACAGGGTAGAGAAATAACGTACATTTGAACTTTTGGTGTTTTGTATGTTCATTTTGCAAGATAGGCCCTATATTTGCATTACTTATCATACGATGTTCAATGTTGCGTACACACGTTTATTCATTCAAGCTTTAAGCCGTCGACGTGTTTCTAAGAAAGACCTAAGTTATAATGTATTAATGAAGGAAAAAGAAAAGAGAAATTGCACTGCTGTGTACCTAAATCGGAGAATGAAAAATCATACTGCCAAAGCCGGATGCTATTGCATTTACACCAGAGACAATGCGGCGTTTATGCAAAACCTTTTCTGCGCAGCGACAAGGAATGTTTTTTTGATATTCGTCGTTTTATTCGTAGTCGAAACTTGCAAACCGCTACATGACTTAAGATGTAAACCTAGTCACTAAGAAAAGGCGACTCTAAAAACAAGTGGCGGCAAACTCGAGAGAGATATATATTCGAGAATCATTTGGCAGCTCATTATGTACTATATTAATTCAACGAATTTGGTCTCTGTAAGGTGTGTACATATAAATATATGATTATATCGAAATGGATTCTTGTGATCGGGATTATTTTACTTACGTAAGCAGATGTGTAGAGCAGTGTTGTGCAATGCTTCAAAATAAACTTTATTTAAATATATATATGTAAAGTGGCTAATCGATTAATGTATCCTCGTCTTTGCGAAGTATAACTATATGTATCTTCGACGAATGGCAGTCGTTCGACATGTTCACGGATCGGAAATTAAATCAATTCGCGTTCGTATTAATTTAATTTTCATGAATTAATGCGACATGCGGAGCATCTCGTATCACATATACCTCGCTCTGAGGTCGCCGCTGAAGTGATGGACCATGATGGACCAAATGGACCAGAGAAATCTGAGAGGACATGACGGTCCAAAACCTATAACCACAAAATTAAATATTGCCGCGCACTACTGCCCTCTGACAAAGTGGATGTAAACTACATAGCAACATCCACTTTTCTTTCGGTACATCGTTCATTTTTCAAGGCTAGAGATGATAAATCGATATTTGGTTATATAATCGTTACATGTTGCACCGAAAAAAAATGGATATTGTTGTGTAGTTTACATCCACTTCTTTAGAGGGGAATATTGCGCGGGGGCATTTTTACAGTGAACACTGTTTAAAGTATTTCTCTTTTACTGACGAAATATTATCAACGTCCGCTAAATAGGCTATCATATTATCTGAAACAGATTAGCGTGGAATGGTAATTTTCTGATGCATGCATGCTAAAGTGCGTTCCGTTTCACGCATGATGTTCATAATATTGTATATCATTTCATCCTGTTATTTCATTCTGAATATTGAAAAAAGATAAAATGATACATATCATATGCGTCATACGTGAAACGGAGTTGTAGGTTAGGTTAGGTTCGCCGCGCGCAATTTCGCAATTTGCAGTTTCGCGCAATTCCTCGGATATTTCAGAGTATTCGCGGGAATCGCGAGTTTCTTTGTCCTCAGAGTTTCTTGCTGTTTTCGTAGATTTCAAGTCCTGTAAAAGCCGTTTTTTTTTTATGAGCTGAGTAGACATCTGTTGACACAATCGGGAAAACAACGGAAGCATCATCGATGATAAAAGGATCTTATGAAAAATTAAACTCAAATCGGTCACACAAGAAAAATGTCTAGCGAGAAATCAGTGAAGGGTATTACTGTTTTCAGCAGAGAGGAGTATGACAACCACCAAAAATCCCTCTCAACGAAAAAGGAATGGCCCGGTATCAACGTTAGAACTGGTGAGGGTAAATTTATTCGATTAGAACATCTAAAAATAACATGCATTAATGATGCTTTCCAGCAAGAGGCATACTTAGTATATTGTAATAACACAGTGATTTCATTTTGATTTGATAAACAATAAAGATGTAATGATCACTATATTACACAATAGGTTTTTTCACGTCACATGTTTCAAAATAGCTTCTACTCATTCCAACCAACGTATTAAAGTGAGTAGGAGCGATGATTGGAGCATGTTGGAGCATGTTGAAGCATGTAAGCAGTTGAACATACAATGTAAACAAACTTGTGTCATCTATGACTGCATGTACATGGATATCCTTAATCAGATTTAATAACATTAAATCCGTAGTTACGAAACTGGTCAATCATAGTTATCTCTCTAAAGAATGGAGTAACTGTGTTTCTTGCTAGAAGGTACCCTAGGTATTAACATGTGCTATATTACAATTATATTATTGAGTGAGAAATTATAACATTAATGTAACATTATTGTTAATTTGTGTTGTCTTTGGGCATATGACAATGTCGGTTCTATTTTCAGATTCACGAACGACATTGAATATACCAATGCTCATCATGGAACTATATCGATTAGTACCTTACAAGGAAGGCCGTTATATAGATTTTCACCCATTTAATATGCCTCACATTAAAGTACATAAAATCGAACTAGTTGGAATTGTTACGCATGTTAAGCACAATGTCAACAATCTGTTTCTGACAAGTAAGGAAAGAAACTTGTTTCCTTTTTTTCAACAACTTCTTACACTGTCCCTCTTTTTTCTCCAATGGGGAGAGAAGAAAAAGGAAGATGAATTTGCAACAAGTTCAATTGAAAAGAATCGACCTAAAGTATGAGCAATAAGTTTAATAATATCCAAGAAGATACTTGAACTCTTGGATTCTCTTACAGTTGAGGATGGGACAGGAGTGGCACAGGTTAATTATAAATTGGAACAATATATGTACTCTTTGAAAAAACGGCAGGAAATTGATAAGAAATACAGGAACCAAGCTGAAAATGTAAGGACAAGTGAGGCAAAAGCGAATAGAAGCTGTCCAAAGAAGTTTCCTGAGACACGTCCAAAATTCTCCTATCCACGTGATGCATCTTTACATGATATAGCTGTAAGAATTTAATAGTAAATTCGGTCACTCGTGTTACACTGGATTAGTGCACATTAATAGTTACTTTATATAAAGTATCTAAATATAATGGTATAATGTAATCAACTTTGAAGTATATATTTCGTTAAATAACATGACAATATCATTATTGATATTTAATTGTTTAAAATATCTATTCACATTTAACTTTGCTAATTTCATGTATAACAGTTTTAGTGCATTAATAATTTAATTTAGTATAATGCAAGTGAATTCGCTATAAGAGAATTTATAAATTTGTAAATTATAAAATCAATAAATTCTATGATTTATATGTATTTATTGCAACAATATAGATGAATTATTTCTAATGATAGGTTTTGGAGAATGAGTGGTGGTCAGAGACGAATGGTGGTTTATTGGGTAAAGAAATTCAACCGTTCGACTACGTATATGTCACTGGATATCCGTGTCTCGACACAAACTTTCAAAAGATACCAGAACAGATAACTGCACAGTTTATCGAGAATGCAAGACTGATTGTGTTTGCAATGTCTGTCACGTGCATCTCTGAGGAGATGTACAATAAAAAGTTGTTAATGTGGATAAACACCACTATTTGCCAAAGGTACACAGGAAATAAAAACTGTGCATATACTACAAAAAATAAATAATGAAGTTTATAAAAATTATATTGAAACTAATGTAATGTATTCTTAAAGATTTTTGTATATTGTTAAATACTATTCTATCAAGTTATGTGAATTTCCTTCAACATCTAAGATATTGAATTCAATCACAATAGCAATTCCAGTTCTCACAGAAATTAATTAGTTTTAATCTTTCTTACATTCTCTCTCATTCCTTCTGATATATTTGGAAACACACATGCATTAAAAAACATTGCAAAGATGAAAAGATTGAGACATAGGCTGCTTTCCTTTTAAAAGACACATCATTGGCTGCGTTCAGCAGAGAAAGCAGCTTTGCAACTGTTGTAAAATTCTTCAATACGATTGGTCTTGCTCTTAGTTCCTCATTGGATCTAAATGTATAAACCGATCATATTCAAGAATTTTACAACAGTTGCAAAGCTGCTTTCATTCTATCTTCGATTCTTTCCTAAGGGAACACAATTTAAATATCATTTTATTCTTATTTTTGTACCCACTTCCACTATAGATCAACTTTAATCTTGATTTAATTTTCCATAGTTTTTTTAGGCTCTAAGACTTGGTTCCACCAAATTAACTTTAATCTTAGTTTAACTTATCTTTTTCTTTTTTTTTCAGAATTAAAAAAGATAAGAGAGTAAAAAGTTGAACCGAGATTAAATTAGTCTAAGAATTAAAAAAAAAAGATGAAGAGTGAGTTGAATTGAGATTAAAGTTAATCTACATTAGTGGAAATGATTTAAAAAGCATTAGCATTTAATGAATAGACAGAATACTTGTGACGATTGCCTTCTAAAAAAAGCAGCCTTTGTTGTTCAATGAGTGCCCGTTTCTATCAATATACATATAGCTTAATGCTTAATGACTTAAATCTGGTTTTAATTTACTCTTCATCTTTTCAATTCTTAAGATTAGAAAAAAATGAATATCAGTAGAAGATTAAAATTGGAATAACATCGATAGACATACATTTCCTAGAAAAAAAAAAAGCAGCCAGTCTGTGACTTGAGAATTGCTGAAAATTTGCTGGGAATTTATGGAATATACAGGAATATACAGGTAAAATGGTAGTGTAATCCATTCTTAACAGATGCCGCCGTACACAGCCGCACATCTGTGATCCGATGCAATCTTTCCGGCACTAGTCAGATGTCGGACTAGTCTCTGCTAGTCTCCCGACTCCCGGTTCGGACGTTTCGGTCTCGTTTCGTCGTTATCGTCACGAACGAGAAATCAGAGAAACCGTGGGCACGCGCCCCGTCGTTCTTGTTGTCCGCTCACCGTTCATCGTTCGCGAGTGGACGTCCCAGTGTGTTGTTTGTGTGTATGTGTGTGTGTGTGTGCGCGCAGTTGCACGCTTCGCCTGCCTGAGGATGGCTGCGATGCTGTCCAATTGTTCGCGATTCGCGCCTCGCGTAATCACGCGGAGCAGCGTGTTGCGGACCGAGGTGAGTACGATAACGAGCTGTTGCCGTTTCCCTCGCTCTGCATCACTTCCTTCTTTGTCCGCTCTTGTCCACGGTAGCAGTTGCTGATGATCGACATTTTATTCGTCCTGGATTAATTTAAAGGATGCTCGCCGCCGCGAGTCGAGGTTCTGTTTGCTCGTCAAGATTCGTTAGAACCTCTCCTGGCTTTTCATATCGCGACAATGGTTATTACATAATATGTCTCGACCCAATAATATCCAATTGTGACTCATGCGGATTGACATAGTCTGTCAATCAAGCGAAAAGTTTTCCTTGTTTCACCTGCATGAATCAGATTATGATAAGCACCTGATGCTTATACTTTGCTTGCTTGATATTGATTCTTTCTTTCTCTCCTTTCTTTTCTCGCTCTTTTGAAATAATGACTATTTTTATCATCATGCATTTCATAAGATCAATCGCTCTTTTTTTTCGTCTGAAAATCAAACTATTTTTTAAGCCATATGTTGCTATATATATTAAACTAAATACATTGTCGGCTAGAATAAAATTAACTAGCTCCTGCATTCGTTTTTTTTACAGGTCGCGAGATCGTTATGTAGTCAAGGTAAGGTTAATAAGAGATGATAAGACACTGATAAGACTGATGTATATATAACAAGGATTTTGAAAGCTACAGCTGTGAGAAATAACGAATTAAACTTGGAAAAGCTCATCAGCGAAAAATAATAATTATAATAAATTTTTATAGGGCACACTCTTATCCCTGTTTGCATTATCCATGCTGAACACGTGCCCAATGCCAAAGCTCCGTTGTAAGTAGCATTATTTGCGACTTGTGTCTACATGTATTTATTTTTTATCTTTCACATGTCACTAATATGTAGAAGTTTGATAATGATTTATATACTAGGAATTATACATATAGTTTTTTTTGTTGAACTAATTACTTTCAATTCTTTAGTATTTGTTACGCAACATTTCTTTAGAGTAAAAATATGAAAATTTTTTAAGTCAAATGTGAAAATTTTTATGTATAAATGTACATATATATTCACATAGTACATGTATATATTGTATATATGTTCAAAAAAATTTTACTTTTCAAGATTCTACTTCTCTCTCGAAAAAGTTATACGATTGAGCCTTTAGAAGCAAGATGCCGAACATACACACATATATATATAATCTAAGATGGAAACGTAGAAAGTAAAAATTTCATTAACTTCAATATTAAAAATTTTCTCATATTTTCATCTTATGGGAAAAAGTTTATATGAGTTCATATGATCGTTACTCAGAAGATGAAGGTACATGTAGAAGAATTAAAGATTATAATATTCTTTTTTACATCCAGATGTAGAAAGTACAAGGCAAACTACTATTGGATAAATCAAGCGAGACACATACGTTCGACTTCAGCACTATGTAAGTATGACATCTTATGTAAGACGTAATTTAATCAGTTAATTTAATCATGTATAATTTGTATTATCTAAACAGGGGAGATCAGGGAAGTTGTAGTTCCTGCGTTTGCAGAAAGTGTAAACGAGGGCGACGTGAGGTGGGAGAAGAAGGTCGGCGACCAGGTAAAGGAAGACGAAGTCCTCTGCGAGATCGAAACGGACAAGGCAAGCATCTAGGACGTTTCTTGTTTCTTTCGCTTGTAAAAACCATTCTACAATTGTGTAAAACCTGTTTTATAATTGCTCATAAGTGTAGTTGTAAGTGCTTGTAATTGTAAGAATTAAATATCATCGAATCATAGTCGAATATAAGAAGAATATTCGGTATTAGTTTGGTTAATTTTTATAAATTAACGCCGAGCAATCACTTACAATTATACAATTGCTTATACAATTGTAGAATAAACGTAATATAAAGTAAGAATAATCGCGATTATTACGAGGGATATTACAAACTATTCAAAATTTAATCGCGCTTGCTCACAGACTTCTGTTCCTGTACCGTCGCCCGGACCTGGTGTCATAAAGGAGCTGTTCTTTAAGGATGGCGATACTGTAAAGCCGGGACAGAAGTTGTGCACCATCGACATCGGTGCAACCGGCGGTGCTGCACCTGCGGAAAAAACGCCACAACCTCCTGCGGCCGCACCGGCAGAAAAAGCACCAAAACCTGCATCTTCTCCGACATCATCGGCCCCAAGTGTGGCACCTCCACTGCCGAGATCCGCAGAGCCGATCCCATCTCCCGCCACTGAACCGCCATCTCCACAAGCACCTACTGCATCTATGCCCGTTGCGGCTATTAAACATGCCCAGGTAAATATCAGTTATTATTATGCATTAGTTATTATACAATTTGAAAATATTATGAAAATGATGTACTTTTAGTCGTTGGAAAGCGCAAAAGTTCAGCTACCTCCTACCGATTATACGCGCGAAATAATCGGCACCAGGACAGAACAGCGAGTGAAAATGAATAGAATGCGTCTACGTATTGCGGAACGTCTGAAGGACGCACAGAACACGAACGCTATGCTGACCACGTTTAATGAAATTGACATGAGGTAATTTCAAGCTATTATTGCTTAATATAAAAATCACATACAGTGTAACACACACACACACACACACAAAATGTGCGCTTAGTGAGCGGTTGCTAAATCTATCCATTGAATCCTTATTTAACATTGAATCATTATTTAACAACAAAGATGATTTATATGTTAATAACTTTATTAATTGTGTCTCAATGGGAAACTCTACAATACTCTATATTTCATATGTATCTATTGTTCATTTATTACACCAACAATACAACTAAAAATTTTTTAGAAAATAATGTTTGAATGTTTTGAATCATTAAAATTTTATAATGTTAATTTAAAAATAGAATTTTGGTATAATAATTGGTTATAGAAGAACGATATTTTTCTTCTTTGTTCTTTTGAAGTATAATACGTTTTTCTTTTTTTCTTTTTTTTTGCTCTATTTTTTTTAAAGCAATTGAAAAAAATGATAATTTTTTAATTATATTGCTATTGTAGCAAATAAACGGTATATATTGAGAGATTTTTTAAAATTAATGTATTTAGAGTTATTAAAAATTAATGATAATACTAAAATAATTTAATTTACTATTTAATATTTCTAATTTCAATTCATAATTGCGTTTCAAATTCGGCAGAAAGCGGTGTGCAATTAAGAAAATTGCATTTATAGTCACATCAAATTTGTAGATATTTCAGCAAAACCATTTCTTTCTGTGTAAAAATATGCGGGTGTTTGCACATACGAGCGCAAATTAAATTATTTTAAGAATCTTAAATTCTAAGAGCTTTTTTCAAGAAGCTGGATTATCATTATTAAAAATTAACAATCACTTTAACAATATAAATTGAGTTACGTTGAATTAAAACTCCTTTGAATCGATCACAAAGGCATTAATTTATTGATCGATCATTTTAATTTTTGATATTTTTAGTTTCAATTTATGATTGCGTTTCAAATCTGATAGTGAACGGCACGTAATAATTTTCACTACATTGAAAACTATATTTAGAAATACTATACATATCTATATAAAATGTTATTGGGCATTATTGGTATCCGGGTATCTTATTATCCGGTCTAAATCATCAGCCCTAGTTTATACTCTTATCTTTCATGTAATCATTAATGTACATCATTAATTTGCAGTCGCATTATCGAGTTTCGGAAGGCGCATCAAGAATCGTTTACGAAAAAGTACGGTATCAAGCTAGGGTTCATGAGTCCATTCGTCATGGCCAGTGCCTATGCTCTAAAAGACCAACCCGTGGTGAACGCCGTGATAGACGGTACCGATATAGTATATAGAGATTACGTAGATATTAGTGTGGCAGTCGCGACACCGAAGGGACTTGTTGTACCCGTACTTCGTAGCGTAGAAAATAAAAATTTCGCCGAAATTGAAATCGCTTTGGCCGCTCTGGGTGAAAAGGCTAGAAAAGGGAAAATCACCATCGAGGATATGGATGGCGGTACTTTTACAATAAGCAATGGTGGCGTTTTTGGCTCGATGCTGGGAACTCCCATTATTAATCCACCACAGAGCGCGATTCTTGGTATGCACGGCGTTTTTGACAGACCTATCGCCATTAAGGGAGAGGTAAAGTTTACTAATAGGCGCTTTAAGATCCTTCAATTTCTTAATTCTTTGAATTAAACCTTTAATTTTTTTTATCTTTTCATTAAAATCTTTAATTATTTATTCTCCTTTAATTTAAACTATGAAATTCATAATTGCATTGTAAAATTGTTTACAAACGTTTGTATTCTCAGGTTAAAATTCGGCCAATGATGTATGTAGCTTTGACGTATGATCATCGACTGATTGATGGACGTGAGGCTGTGATGTTCCTGAGGAAGATCAAAGACGCTGTGGAAGATCCTAGAATTATTTTGGCTGGCCTTTAATAACTTGGGATACATTTATCGCACATGTTAACGATGTGATTGTTCACCATTGGATAAACAAAAATGCGATGCGAGAATCTGGAATCTCGACAGGCAGTCTTTCCGCATCCAAATACCTATAATCATTGGAACGTTCCCTCTAAAGAACGTCTCTAGCTTATTTCGAATACCATTAATCTTCAAGCCATACGTGGGATGTGACAAGCGTAGTCATAAATAACGAAATAATCCTGTCTATTATTCTGAATTCTTGCAACGAGAATATTGTAAGGCGAATTCGCTTTGCATGTTACAGTCGTAATATAGTCTGTATATTGCTGCACGACGTAACTTTTGTTTTTGGAATTTCTCCACATATTTTTCGGCAACCCGAATAAATATCGAACCGATAATCATATTCTTGTGAGCATTCGTATTTTGGTCGCCATATTGATGTCGATCGGTGTCGAAAGGCGGAGTACAGAGAAGCCGAAAAAGGGCTAGAAGGTACTTATCCTAAGTACTCTAGATGTAGACCCATAAGCTAAAATAAAATCTCACCAATATAAGTCTCTTTAGCGTTGTTGAATTGTGCGTCACATTGCGGCCGTAGGATAAGTAACGTGATTTGATAAATATTTAAATACGTGGAAGTGATATTACTGTTGGCAGTACGTTATATATCGAGCATCTCGGAGAGGGGGGGGGGGGAGATATGTTGCATGTGAGGAATTTTGCATTCGAAGGAAAATGACTCATTCGTAATTTTGTAAATCAAAAATTGTTTATTAAGTAAAAAAGAAATCAACTGTCGTCTACGTTTACACAACTCGATTTACGCCGAGGTTGTAACATCGATATTATGAAACTGGCCAATCACATTTATTCCATTCTTTAGAGGAATAGCTACGACTGGCCAGTTTGATAACATCGATGTTGTAATTTTAGTATAAATCGAGCCGTGTAAACGTAGTCAATGTGAACAAGATATATTTTTATGATAGAGTATGTATGTGGGAGGGATGGGATGGAAGAGCCGTTTAATCACGCATTAATTTATAAAAGTACACTGCCAAGTCCTGCGACGAACGTTTTGAGTCGCCATTGAGTATTTGATACAAATCCATTTGCGCTGTTATTGATAACGGCGAAGTCGGCGAGTGTTAGCTCGCGAGCGTTTCCATCATTATGTTTGCATCAGATCAAACACAGCTTTATGCGTGAAGATGTGCGAATGCTCTTTCAGTCTCATTGTAAAATATATTGTATATCGTTCGATACTGTATATTAACGAGGAAACGCATATAAAGCACGCTAATTAAATATCGAATTTCGTTTCATTTTAACAGTACAGTGTTGGCATAGATCGTAATTAATCGCTAATATTTAATAATAATTACTTACAATTATATGAATGATCAAATAAGTTTTTAAGAATTTTTTTGTATTTTATTTTTTTAAATTTTTTGTCATGACTCGCGTTAGTTGTCTTTTAATTATTATGACTTCAGAAATGAGAGGAAGAAGAATTATTGTACGAATAATTGTCGCAGACTTTCCAGAGTGATACAATCGTTTCTCGTGTCTGTAAATTGGGTAGGTTTTACATCTTTAATTCTGTCAAATATAATTTTGTGTGTGTGCGCACACAAAGTACCTGAAAAAAATATAAATTGCCTGAAAAATTTTATGAACGTTTCTAAAAAAAATTCTTTACTCACACTAGACATGTTCAATTATAACTTTGGAGGAAGAATATATGTATAATACACACACACACACACACACACACACCATACGCACATACACGCACGCACGCATACACACATACCTGCAAGAATAATTTTCTCAGATTTCCTGATTATTTTTTTGAGTCTATAAATTAAGTACATTTTACATTTTTAATTCCCTGTTCAGTTAATAGATCTTATTACGTACAAAGTACCAGAAAAATAAATAATATAAATAATATAAATAATAAATAATATAAATTGCTCCACAAATTTTAAACGCTTCTTTAATATAAAATTATTCACTCGCAGACATCTTCGATTATTCAAAAATGAGAAAGAATATGTGAATATTTCTCAAATTTCTCAAAATGATCCGGTCATTTCTCGTATAAATTGAGTACATTTCATATCGTTAATTCTAACTAATAGTTCTTTCAGCTAATAGATAAGATTTTTCTATATAAATTCGAAGAAACTTATTATATTAAAATAAATTTGAAAGATGTTTCCTTTATCCGCAATCGCAACTTCTCGCAGCGGGAAAACAGATGCCATCTTTTCTTATCGACTGTACACAATCGAATCGCTAGCAAATGACTCTGCCGTTTCGAAGAGCAGCAAGCACATATAAGTCAGATTGAGTATCGTAAGGGAAGATGGTGAGTCTATCAAAATTGTCAATTGATTATTATTTAATGTAAAACATGAAGTGGCTTTGCTATTCAGGAGAACAAGAAACATTTGCTAATTGTCTAGGATCTACTCTATTTATCGATCGTTTAGATTTAGGTTAGCCAAATCCTTCAAACGTTTGCTCTATCTTAAATTCATTTTTTTAAGTTTTAAAAAGAATTTGATTTTTCTCAAACGATTACGATATTTCTTTTAATACAATTTTTAATTTATCAGTGAAATTCTTTGATAATAATAAATTGTCACATAGGGTCAGAATCAATCTGGAACTGGTGGCAGTGGAGGAGACAAGAAGGATGACAAGGACAAGAAGAAGAAGTACGAGCCGCCGATACCCACGAGAGTGGGTAAAAAAAAGAGGCGTACTAAGGGGCCAGATGCAGCTCTGAAATTGCCACAAGTGACTCCTCACACACGTTGTAGACTGAAATTATTAAAAATGGAACGCATAAAGGATTATCTACTGATGGAGGAGGAGTTTATTAGGAATCAGGAGCGCCTGAAGCCGCAGGAAGAGAAGAATGAGGAAGAGAGATCGAAAGTGGACGATCTTCGTGGTACACCAATGTCCGTTGGAACATTGGAAGAAATAATCGATGACAATCATGCGATAGTGTCTACTTCAGTTGGCTCTGAGCATTACGTATCCATCTTGTCATTTGTGGATAAGGATCAATTGGAACCTGGTTGCTCTGTACTGTTAAATCATAAAGTTCATGCTGTTGTTGGCGTTTTAGGAGATGATACAGATCCTATGGTTACAGTGATGAAACTTGAAAAAGCTCCTCAGGAAACCTACACTGATATCGGAGGTATGTATATATCTGTTTTATATTCAAAATATTTTGTAATATTTTATATTTATCTATATAAATTCCGATTTATATAGATAAATATAAAATTATTATAAATTTATAATTAATTATATCTTGTTATAAAATTGTGTCAAGGTTTTATATAATCTTTAGCAAGGGACTTGGAAACACAAGATTTCAAATCAAGTTAAATTTTGATTGAAACTTAATTCAAGACGTACGCATAAAATTTGATTTTAAAATATGTCTAAATTGAAGTAACTTAATGAAGTAAAATTTTACTTATAAATTGAAGAAATATTGCTTTTGGATAAGTGCATACATTGTGTAAAATTATCAAGGAATTGTTATGTAAAAATCAAAGAATATGATTCATGAATATTTTCAGGTCTTGATACCCAAATTCAGGAGATTAAAGAATCCGTAGAATTACCATTAACTCATCCAGAATATTATGAGGAAATGGGTATTAAACCTCCAAAAGGTGTGATACTTTATGGACCACCTGGCACAGGGAAGACACTGCTCGCTAAGGCTGTGGCTAATCAAACATCGGCTACATTTTTGAGAGTTGTCGGTTCTGAACTTATACAGAAATATTTAGGTGATGGTCCAAAACTTGTAAGAGAGCTTTTCAGAGTTGCCGAGGAGCATGCTCCTTCTATTGTCTTTATAGATGAAATAGATGCGGTAGGAACGAAAAGATACGACAGCAATAGTGGAGGTGAAAGGGAGATTCAGAGAACTATGTTGGAATTGCTTAATCAATTGGACGGTATGCTAATTTCCTCCAATTCAAAATTCAGACAAAAATCTTTTTATACTAGTAAACTTTATGTTAGATATTAATAAACATATTAGATATTATAATAAACATCAGATGTTAAATTTGAAAAATTATTATTAGGTTTTGATAGTAGAGGCGACGTGAAAGTGGTTATGGCTACTAACAGAATAGAGACCTTAGATCCTGCTTTAATTAGACCGGGTCGAATCGATAGAAAAATAGAATTTCCGCTGCCAGATGAGAAAACTAAACGAAGAATCTTCAATATTCACACAAGTAGAATGACTTTGGCGCCTGACGTGAATCTTGCGGAATTAATTATGGCAAAGGATGATCTTTCTGGTGCGGATATCAAGGTAGGATAATCTTCTGTAAAAATTTAACTCTGCTTATACATGTATTTTATACTTTCTCTTGCAGTTCTTTTTTATTAAAATAAGAGAAAATATTTATAGTTCTAAGAATAAATCAATGCCAAACGAATTAAAGCAAAATTGTAAATCCTCCTTTTTTTATTGCTTCATTAAAATGGATTAAAAATTTTTATTTCAGGCAATATGTACCGAGGCTGGTTTAATGGCTCTACGTGAACGACGTATGAAGGTTACCAGCGACGATTTTAAGAAATCCAAGGAAAGTGTGTTATATCGGAAGAAGGAAGGTTCTCCTGAAGGATTATATTTATAAAAAAAAGAGTTCATTATCATTTATCTCTGTATTGAATCGCGAAAAACTGTTCGAGTGTCTCAATAAAAATTTCTACAGGAGATTAACTTTTTGTAGCAATATATATTAAAAACATTATTTTTAATATATATAATTTAATTAATTATTTGTTCGGTAATTTAACTAATTATTTAACTAATTATTAAATCTGTAAATTGCTACTTAAATATATTAACTAAAGAGTTGAATTGATTTCAATGCCCGATTTCTTCAAGATTGGTTCAAGATATTTATGTAGCCTGTTTATTACTTCTGCAGAGTGTTCTCTCTGCTCGCTCAGGACTTTGGAGAATGGAGCTTTCTCATACGAATTGGAAGTTTCATTTCGCGATTCCACCTCGCATATCTGGCACGCACCACGTCTGGCTCTTTTAAGAACAGCTGCCACATCTGTGGGATGTTCTAATGTGAACGTGGCAACCATACCCTTGTACCTTCCCAAAGTGAAAGCGGTCTCGAAACCGTCTTTGTAACCAATGTCGAATCCCTCTTGCAGCACAGAGTCTGCTCCATCTTGTATCCCTTCTCTGTAGCCAGTCTAAAAATATGATTATCAAATGCGACACGGTAAGTAATTGCAACATAAATATCGCGTCAGACACTGTCGAAAATCGCTTACATACTTTGATAGCAGCATCCATAAGACGTTTCCAGCATTTCGAAGCGACGTATAGAGAATCGTCATCTCTAGCCGAATCGTACTCTGTCGTTTGTATTACATCTTCCATCGTATAAGTAGACATTATTCTGTCCGATTCTCCTTGAAACAATTTTGTGATGCTCAACAATTTTGTGATGATATGTTTCAAGTCAAATCAGTAAAAGCACATTTTTATTTCTGCACAAAATGGTATCGAATGAATAGGTATATTTTTATCAAAATTTAAAGTAAGATGGTAAAGAAACATTTACCAATAGATACGTTATATATGTATAACTGTAATGGTTAATATGTAATTGTAGAGCTCTAAATATTCAACGTATAACAACTACGCGCGGAATCAATTATACAAAGAAATTAAACAGTCAACAGTTAAGTTGTGTTTTCATATGTTTGACATTCCTGCGGTATTATATACGTATATATGACAACAGATGTTAGGTTAAGCTGCGATAAGACGTAAACAGTGATAAACATATTTGAAAAAAACATATATTGAAGGAAGGAAACGGAATAGCGTAGAGTACCTGAAAATGTCGGGACGTAGAAAGAAAGACAAGAATAAATTGCTGCAACGGAGGCCCCGTAATGTTCTCTGCAAGGAGCTGAGGTATCACCAGAAGAGGGACAGAATGTCTGACTGTTCTGACAGCTCGGATAAGGAAAACGATGAGACAGGTTAGATTAAGATGAGTTTCGTGTTTTGCAATGTACATATTGTACATTGGGAGTACAATATACAATGTACTCTTTGCAGAGACGGTAAACGAGTGGCCGTTGCCATTCCCTGTGGCTATGTGGGATTTAGAGCACTGCTCCAACTCCAAACAGTCCAAACATGGTACTGGCAAAAAGTTAGTGAGATATGGTTTAACAAAGTTGCTGCGACTGAGTACACGATTTTCAGGCCTTTGCCTTACTCCAGTAAGCGATAAGGTAAAATAAAGAAACAATAAATAACAATAATCTTGTTGTCTAGATTCTTAGATAAAATGTTTGTCGCAGTGCGTGACTCCATTGGATCGCAAGATTGTAGAGAAGTATGGTTGTGCAGTTATTAATTGTAGTTGGTCGCGTATCGACGACACTCCCTTCAACAAAGTAAGGACATCCCATCCTCGCATATTGCCTTTCTTGGTTTCTGCCAATTCGACAAAACCCTGCGAATTGAGTTGTGCGGAGGCTATTGCAGCTACTTTAATCATAACGGGATTTCCAGACGAAGCTGACCTGATTCTTGACAAATTTAGTTGGGGACACTTGTTCCTAGAACTAAACAGTGAATTGTTGGAAAATTACGCTCGTTGCGCAAATACTGAAGAAGTAATAGCTGTACAAGAAAAGTTTTTAAAGGATATACAGCAGGAAAAAATTGACAGACTTGGTAAGAACATCTAATTATCCTATATATATGTGTATGTGTGTGCGTTGTTTGTGTATATATATATATATATATACATATATATATATATATACATATACATATATATATGATATTTGTGTTCTTTAGCACTTTCTGACTTTCCACCAAGTGATACAGAATCTGAAGAAGAGGCGGAAGAAAAAGATAAGAGCGTAGTGTCCGAAATAACTAAGGAACTAGCCAATGCAAGAATATAAAATATAATATTACAGCTATTTTAAATAATATACTAGAGGTGTGCGAATTAAGCATATATGAGGTTAAATTGAACCAAATCTTTGATAATATATTCAAAAATGAATCGAATCGAATCTTTTTTATTCAAAAACAAATTGAATTTGAATAAAATTTTCCTGAATTTACATTAAAAGCTAATTTAAAAATATTTTCAATAGAGAGAAAATAAATCATTTTCAACTTACGAGAGCCATGTGAAGCAAATAAATGAAGCAAATAAAATAGACCATTGATTTGAAATCGAACTACCGATGAACCACTCGAAATTTTAAATTTATTATTTCGATTTCTCGAATCACGGAAACGAACGAATCGAATTGAATCTATTATTAGCGAATTTAGTCACTTGCACCGTACTTGCACTACACTAGATTTGTGCATATTAAAAGCTGCTTTATATGAAATTAATAAAGTTAAATGTAAAAGTAAATATTTTAAACGATTAACTATCTACTAATGATATTGTCACGTCACTTAATAAAATGTATATATATATAATATTATTTCATTGTCAAAGTTTATTATATTATATCACTGCATTGAGATATTTTATATAAAGCAGCTTTTAATATGCACTGATGTAGTGTGAGTGATAGAATTCACCATAAAATTCGATTTTAAATTATTCGCACACCTCCTGTAATAGAAAGGCTCTAAAAAATAAAAGTAAATTTTGTTATAAAATAGCAAAGGATTTTGACTGATAATTTTTTTCAACAAAATAATAAATACATTTAAAATAATTTTAAAAATATCCATAATAATCAGTAATTAAAAGCTGCGAATGGTTATTTTAAATTAATAAGAATTAAATTAATTATTTTTTTTTTACATTAATTATATTAATTTGAAGAAATATATATTTATTTTGCTGAAAAAGATTGCGAGTCAAAATCCTTTTATATTTTGTAATAAAATTTACTTTTATTTTTTATCTACATCCGTTAATTACTTATGGCCCTTTTTTTTGTATTATTGTATTATTGTTTGGCAAAAACGAGCTATAAAATAAATTACATTCATTTTTAAAAAAGAATTATTATTTAAAGAGATTGTCTTTAATATAGATTGGAAATCCTTAATTTTTTTCGACAATTGTATACTGACATTTTATATTCTGTATAATATTTGTATTGTCAATTAAATTTTTATTTTAGCTTATAATAATATGTGTGAAACATATATTTACAATTAATATTAATCTATTAAGATATATTTAACTATTCAAGGACTTAATTCTTGCAAAAACGAGCAAAAGTATGTACATTGGAATCGAAGTCGTAGAGTGAACGGAGTCCATTCGTCTGCGCGATCTCTTTCAATTCTTTAGTAAAGTCCTGCAAATCCTTTTTGCGAAGATCTGCCATATGTTTACGCAATTCCACAATCATCGGTGCATCAGCAGATATCAATGGTATTAAATTTGGTAATTGTTTTGTCATATTATGCGCCACCCAAATCAGATGGAATCTATTTATATATTCGCATTTAGACTTGAGAGACTCCAGCGACGTTATAGGATGAAATATTATCTAAAAATAAGTGTTGTCAAATTCACATTGGCTATTAAAACAATACAAAATGTACCTTGTGATTTGGTACTTCCATCCAAGAAATCTTTTTATCTTGTTTAGATTTATCTCCAGTACTTATCCACGATTCGTTTTCCATTTCAATATCCGGCATTTCGCTCACTATAATGCCATTTAAAATTGAGACATCCCTATGAGCACCGACGTGATCTTCACATAGTGGCTCTTTCATTCTTATTTCATAAATTGCACGCATTATCTCACGTTCAGCAATGTCAGTTGCTCTACGTCTTTAAGATTTAAGAATTTTTATTTATGGGAAGCAAGCATGTAAATATTTCTTTTGAATATATTTTATTACTTGTCTTCGTTTTTTCCAACAGCAGCCCATGTAAAAAACGGACCATTCACAATGTCTCCCAAGTATGCATAATGTATAAAACCAGGTCCAAGTTGAATTATATTATTTAACAGAGTTGGATTGCTTCTAACTGGTTCACCTTCGAGCCATGTAAAAGCTATTCCGTTATTTCTCCAAAATCTAATAATTATAATAACATATTTTATTTTTTCTCATTGATATATTCAGATAATCATTCAATTTCAACTAAAGAAGCATATCATCTTGTTCACAATTTTATATGCAGTTTTAACTGCTTACAATGTATAAACATACCTATATTCTTGTATAGTAAGATTAGTGGTACATCTGGGTTTTAAAATCATATGATAATCCCAATCAAAAACACCTTCTCTGTAGTCATATCTCGTTTTTAATAACTTCCTGATTCTGCGATCCCAATAATTCACAATGGGAACTCCTTCGCATGTTGCACGTGCCCAAAATCTTATAAGAAATTATTACAACAATTAATACAGAAATATACATAAATGTCTAAGGAAGCATTAAGTACCTTTACTTAAAACTAGTGGCAAATTTTTCAAGTCTGTCTCTAGATGCTTTGTATTGTAGAATCTTTCAAATTAAGTTTTGCTCGAGCGTCTCAGATACCAAAATCCACCACTGTTAGAAACTATTTTATTTTATTACCATATCTCCTTAAACTTAACGTCAACTTACTTAAAAATAGATTCCAAATTATCCCTATCCTTATGCTTAAATTTTTCTAACGATAACCATGGACACTCAACAGTGCGGGTCGGAATATCGATCAGTTGTTTGGCACATTTTGCTAAATATTTAGCCGTAGCCGGTCTCAAAAGAGTGTTCCCTAAAATCTCCAAATAATATCGCGTCGCCTCTTGCAGTCCTTTGATATATTAATTATATATAGTAGTTCCATTGATTTCTCTAACATAGGCTTGATAAATTTAATATTCACGAATACATACCCAAATCTTTTTCTAAGCAAAGGCTTAATAAAAGTATCGATCTAGCAACTTGCTCCAAAGTCGGTTCAATAATGTGATAC
The DNA here is from genome assembly GCF_000204515.1 of Acromyrmex echinatior. The sequence continues at coordinate 111,157 of NW_011626465.1, forward strand.
GTTACAGTTCGAACAGGATGTGTGTAAGATGAAGCTAGCGTTTTTACGATATGTCGTGCATCACCAGAACCTACAATCAATACTTCAAGATTGTTTAAAATACAATCTTCTGTTTGTGTTATTTCAGCTTGTAAATCTAGCGGTTGACTATATCCCCACCACATATTGTTTCAAGATTTGCTGAACTTTACGAAATATATATTTTCATAGAATCGTTATATATGTACTTAATAATTATCAGGATTTCTATTACCAAGCTTGTTTTAAAAGGTTTGTTATCTCCATGGTAACCTTAGAAACGAAGAGAAGAGAGATCACAGATCAAGTTCAATCGTGATGGAATATACTTCCATCATGGGTTCAATAGAATGTTTTCAAAGAAAAATATTTCCGCAAAATGTTTTTTTCTTTGTAATCTATCGATTAAACATTTGAATTTAGAAGAATAGTTCTCAGCGAAGAAAACTTCCAACAGTTGCAAAATAAATATTGTCCTTAACATGGTCAATGTTTATTTGAATTGTATTTTGTTAATAAATATTTATATTTGTATTTAATAAATATTTTAATTTTTTTTTCTAAGAAGTCACGTTGTGTCTAAACAGAGATATGTGCATTAATTAGAGGCAGAAAGTAAATAAATAGAAAGACATTTGGCTAGAGGAGTAAGAAGTATTATATTAAAATAAAAACGTTATAGATTTATATAATAAAATTATAAACATATTATTATATAGTGACATAGTCATGTCTTTTTTAGACTTATAAAACCATTTATTTATTCCTATATATAGAATCTGTGACACAGATAAAAATAGTTCCCTTTTGAACTTCCCTTCAACAAAGTTCGTTTATAAAGATTCTACGTATTTATTCAGCACTGCTCATTTATCCCTCTTTTTCTGTGCTCGTTTGTTACCACAGCGTTGCAAAAGATCAGTAATAGGGCCTTTATGTTGAAATATAGCAACTAGTTGTGTACGTGCTTCGTTCATGCCCTCACTGATTAAATTACTGCGCTGCATATTCCCTTTAATCAGTTCATTTACGCGTTCGAGACCATCACTATGTTTACTTTTAACGGTTTGCTGTGATTCCAGTAGCGTGAGTGTCGTTTTTAATTTTTCATGAACCTACGAATGTATCATACAAACATGATTCGCTGTGTAAATGTAAACAAATTGAAGGAAAATCTAAATAATATGACGAATCAATGTACCTGTTTTTCAAGGGATGCGATATCTTCCATTTGTGTAGTGAGGTGATAGATTTTCCATCCATTTAATCTCTGTAATACGTATTTCTGTTGCGCCAGTTCAGCAACTGTTGGTCTTCTTTCCTCACGAGGTCGGACATCGCTAGGTCTTCTATAATGCTGTAATCTAACTGTCCATTTGTTTTTCCAAGAAGAGCCTAAAAACATATGATTAGGGAGAGCATAATTAGAGCATAAAAAATACGAACGATGTGATGGATATAATGGAACAAGATGTTTGTATTATATATATACATATATATATATATATACATATATATTAGGTGCGCAACTAAGTTCTCGCTGTTATTTTGATGCATTTTCATCAAAATAACAGCGAGAACTTAGTTGCGCACCTAATATATATACATACATACACACATATACATACCTAATAAACTTGGTACAGGCCGTGATCGTGCTATTGTGAGTTCTGTTTGTTGAGTAGATGATTTAATATCACTTTGTACATTGGAGAGTTGCCTTTTGTCGGACAACTTCTCTTTTGATTCCTCTTTATTCTCCTTCTTCAATTTTTCCTCAGTGAGAAATTGCATCTCTTCCTCCGTAAATTTAGGTTCAGTTAATTCTACGCCTGTAAGTTGCTGTTTGCGTGGTTTTTTTCTCGGCGACATTTCTATAGTGGGATTAATAGTAATTCTGGATTGTTCAAGTTCCTCGTCGAGACCTGGCGCCCTTCGGTGAACATGGCGGACTGGACATTGATCTACTTGATGGCAAAGATGCTAATACGGGAACTAAATTTTTAGCTGCACCTGCAAGAAATTGTGACTCCCCTGTGAAATTGAAATTCTATAATGGATATCCATTAAACAAGTATAAGTAATTTATATAACAGGAAATTTCAGGTCTTATTTTATAATATATAACAGAAGATAGAGAAATAAAAACCATTATACTTATTAATTATATTACCACTATACTTAATTAATATATATATTTATTAATATATAATAAATGTAGCATATTAAAAGAACATATACAAAAAATTTCTCTGTAATATCTAATTTTCTTTTATTTTAATATTCTTTTCGTTTTGAACTGTGTTAACAAACTGAATAGAACGAGAATTTTTTTCCATATGTAAACAGTTATCACATATAAATATTTTCTTAATACTTTAAAGTCAATATTTTCAAGCACGTTTCAACACGCTGCAAAATTAAATCTTTCAATTTCTATCATTATAAAATATCTATCAATAAAATATACTTGAAAAAAATCGTCACTATATATCATCAGTTTTAGTTGAATTTTCCTATTCCTTACTTATTATATATGTATTTATGTGTTTGTACGTTGTTATAAAATAAAATTTAATAAATATTTTTTATATAACATGTTGTTATTGCTTCATTTAATAATCATACCTTTAACTGGTGAATTGTCATGATCTCTCTTTCTCAAAATGCTCGGTCGGGGAGATGCATTAGGTTTACCATGGGGTTCTTCATATCCTGGCTCAACAACTAATCTCACTGGTTGCACTGAAGCTTGTCGAAACTGCGAATACGTTCCTGAAAAACAAATTTTTGTTATTGCAGAAGATAATGCAATTATATTTATCACAGGATACAAGAATGTAAAAGATAATTCACTTATTAGCCTTTTTTAATTGATTTTTACCTGTAGTCTCAAAAGAAAGATACGTAGTAGTATGTGGTGGATGTATATATTGTCCCTGGACCGGCTGAGTGGAACTTGTGATTGTACTGCTGTTGGTGGATGACATGCGTAAATTAGCTTGTGGTGCCGGTTTTACTTGGACAGTTTGTCCAATATTTTGGGACTGTGTAGGAGCAGCCTTGATCGGCGCCGACGCAGCCCTGACCGGTAGAGCAATGGGCAAAGGATGTAAGGACATTCCTGCGATTTTCGCAACTGTGGTTGGAACTGTTTGCAGTATGCGCATTGCATTTGACTGTGTATTTGCGGTTGTTGTAATTACTTGTGATACAGTACTAAGGTTCGACAGAGATGTGACGGTTTGAACAACACGCGGTGCACCTTGCTGTGGTTGAACCTGTTAAACAATTGTTATATTTATCACCTTGAAAGAATTTTCAATATATTGTAAATTAGAGTACAACACAATTAGAGTACCTGTTGTGAAGGGATAACGATATGACTAACGGTCGATGGTCCAGCCACCGTATTACCACTAATTGACAATTGTCGTCCTACTGTTGGTTCCACCGCACCGACAGTAACTGAAGCTGTACTGCTTATTCTGTTGACTGTCTCTACAATGGGTGATGCAGCTATACGTTTCGTCGTACCAGTCGTAGTTAGAGGTCTGCTAGACTGAGTAGGCTAAACATTTCAATAAAATTTATAAATTCATAAATTGTATATATATCTCTTCTTGGCATTTATGTGCAATTCAGAAAAGTAGTACACTCAACCGTCACGTATGCCTTCACCTCCGGGTCGAACGCATTGTGTCGATATTCGTGTACCATGACTCAAAACTGTGTTTGACAACTGTAAGTTTTTGAAAGTGCGTAAAAAAGTAAACAAAAAGTTGTACAACATTACACATATATTATATATTATATATGTATACATATATTAATTTATTATATCACATAATTTACTTGAATGGTTTGTGTCGACGATCTGATGGGTTGCGAGGTCTGTGACACAGTTACTACTTGCGGTGTTGGCGGTCTGTTTTGTGCAACTGGATGTCTAGTAAGATTAGTTTGCAAGACGGGTGCTATTAATCTGGACGAACTACCAGCAACCATGGTAGCTTGAACAGATCTTGCTTGACTGGCTGGCGTAATTAAGCGTGGCTGTTGTCCCGTATATACAGTGGACGATGGCCTGGAAACTCTGCTGACGGAAGGAGTGGGATGTCTTTGCGGTTGTGCATATAATGCAACAGATGTTGTTTTAGGTTGCCATTGAGGATTAGAGATGGGTGTATTACTACTGAAAAAATCGACATGTGATGTGATATAACTAGTTTGTTCTATTAAAACAATTCTGCATATATATTTCTAAATAATTATTTTAATTTCTCCCTTTTAATTACATATATCATGTTTCATCTTTTTTGACTATTATTTCAGAAACTATTTTATTTTAGATATGTATGTACCCTGGTCTAGTAGCAGGCACAATTTGTCCTATATTTGTCCTGACGATAGGAGTGGCAACTGTTGATCTAGGTGCAGAGATATTAGCAACTGCAGCAGGTCCACGCGGTACATGGTACGTAGCTGGTATAGTTACTGGATGTGGTAATTGTGTTTGAGGTGGAATTTGCCTTTCCACAGTACTTAACATTCCTGGTGATATTATTTTTACTGTAGATCCTATAGAACATAACTAGAAGCGTTGAATTTGATATTAATAAATCTATCACAAATTGTATATATGCATTAAAGCACTTGACAAGTTAATTTTTCATTATTAAAATATCTTACATTATATAAAATACTTTTTGACACATTTAATACCAAATATTGAAATAAATCTTTATTTACTTTATTATAAAATAAAAAATTCTACTATACTTTATTTTACAGTAGAATATAGTAAAATATTTCATTATATAAAATAAAATATAATGACTCTTTGCGCGTGTGTGCAACACTCCTATAAGCAACGTAATATTAATACTATAACATAATTTTTAGCAATGCTAGAATTACCGTTGTTATTTTACTCGTTTCTGTAGACGAGGTAGCACCAGAAGGTACCACAGGTTTCATTAAAGATAATTTTGGATTCATGTCCAGAGATACCGATTTGCCTACTAGACCGCTGGGTGTCATGGATCCAACAATAGTTTGGGTTGGTTGAATGCTCGGTATATTACTCTGTACCATGCTCTGCATATTCTGTACACTCTGTACATTTTGTTGCATTGTAGTTAAGTTTTGTGCCACGGTCTGTACAGTCGTTTCCGGTAGATGTTTGTCACCACCGCTACTGACAGTGCTTATTGTAGTGTTCATGGCTGCACTATTAAAACGAAACAGATGAATTAATTACATACAGGCCATATTACATAGAGAAAGATCAGAGTAGATCAGAATGATGATCCACGATAGCCAAGGGATTATCCACAAGGATACTATAGTGAGAGGTGAGACGGATTTACACGGGAGTTGACCTGCAAGCTGCTCTCGACACATCGCGCTCAAAGCAGGACGAACCATCTGCATGACGACAGTCCGAATTGTTGTTTTATGTCAGAATGGAGTATCGGTTCAAGTCTCAAACAAACTTTGGAGGTTACGGCGACCCGTCGATGTGTATGCGGGAGAAGATCCGAACGGAGACGTGCAGGTGCCGCATCATCGACCTTGAAGGGACTTCCAGGGACTAGCCATCAAATACCGGATCATTATCCGTCTATTTGTCGATCGTGTTTCGAGCGATCCACAGTAGTCAACTGCCCGCGTAGCGTCGCCGTCAAAAAGGCGCGTACCTGCGTAGAATTCTTGGCCCAGGAAGATGATGCCGAATCACTCGTAGGCCCACGTAAAACACTTCTCGTGCATTCGGAGCTGATAGACACTTGTATCGGGGAACAACACATACCAGTGTCTGTAAAACGTTCCTCGCATCGTTACCGACGTTTACGGCGCGCAATCGAACAATGTAAGCACAATGCAGGGATGTTCCATTTATTGCGTGGCGTCTGTATAGGAATTTTCTTCTCGACGCTGAATATAACTGGCCAACCAATCTAATCCAATTATTAAGGGGCAGTCACAATAGAAGGAATAGAATTAGTAGTAAAGAATAAATAAAGATTTCGACCTATCACATAACCGCGAATTCCGGTGTATCCGATTTCAGACAGGTTGAAATATTTCTTATTCCTTCCATTGTGGCTGCATCCTTAAAATCGACAGAAAAAATTTCTAGTCAAAGACGAATTTCTTCATGTTGAAATTACAGCTAAAATGCCAAATGAATCGCGTTTTAATTGAGATATTTGTAATCAGGAAAGGTTTCTGAAAGCTCGTACGGATGTTTTGAAGAAAAAGGCAAAATAAAAATTTATTCGGATATCTCATCCAATATGTACGTACATATATTGGGTCATCAAGTATCCGCGGTACTTTGTCACTAGATATATGATCATCAACACGCATCTAGTGACAAAAAACCGCGGATACTTTTTAGATGACCCAATACATATACATGCTAAAGTGCAGTGAAGTGAGGAATGGCGTACAGTTACATGCACACAGTTTAATTGCATACACCACTCACATCGGCCTGTTCCTAGTAATTTTTCACTGCTTGACCAATGAGCTTATATTATTTTAAATTAATCAATTAGCAATGTGGGCAATTGATATACACCCGTTGAGGTGGACATATTTTTATTTATTATAATTTTTGAAAAATCATTTACAAAATCCGACTCTGTATGCGCTTTCACAGCATAAAATTACAAAAGCAAATTCACTAGATACTGACCAATTAAATTGTGAAAATTTTAGTAAATTTGATCACTCATAATTTTCATACGATTATGGCCAATATAAACACTTCCTTAAGCTTGTTTTACAATAAATAGGATCGCAAGACGTAAGCCGTAAGAAATTAACCAATCGTGGGTGATTATTTTTGTAAAGGCTTAAACACAATAGGTACAGGCAATAAGCACAGAGAACAGAGAATAACAAGCTGTCCAATCAAAGCTCTGGGATATAATATCGAACTTACACACCAGAATTCTGATTGGATGGCTCGTTATTCACTGTTGCTTGTGCCTATTGTGTTTAAAGCCTTAACATATCATAGACACCCTCTATCAGAGTCTGGTCAACTTCTTCCCGGTTTGTGATTGGTCCGACATTTTTCATCCATTCCATTTAAATGGAAAGATTAAAAATAATAAAAATACATTCTGTTTTTACTTTAAATGCATAATGCATGGCCATGGATTTGCTGTCATAATATTTATGATTAGACACTACTAAATTTTTACGTTTATTAAATTTTAATCGCCAGCTAATCATCTGGATATCGATTATGTAATTTTTGGTTTAGAACGAAAACGTGCAAAGTGAAAAATTTTATTTATATATCTGCATGTATATACATAAGAAAAAAGAAACATATAATCGATACCCTGAACGTGCCAACAGAGAGAAACCTGAGAGAGAACATAAAGATCTTTTTCCTGTAACCACAAAAATGCTCCCGCGTATTACTACCCTCTGAAGAAATGGAAGTATACAAAAATATCCATTTCTTTCCGGTGCTCCTGATGGAAATAAATTGCTGAAATCTCTATTAATTTCATAGATTTATTTCAGCAATTTCAGTGATTTACTTTCATCTGATTTATTTTCGTAAGGAGCATATACAATTTGTTATAAATATACAATTTCACAAACACTTTCTAAAGATGTCAAAATGTATGTAAAAATAATTTAATAATTTTTATACACTTAATTATAAAAGTAATGAAAATTAATCCAGAACACGAATGACCCAACATGTATAATAAGGGTACACAAAACTAAAATGTGTATTAAGGGTCAAATAAAGTTATATATTAGGTCATTTAAAAAGTATCCGCGGTTTTTTGTTCAATTTTTGAATTAAAAAACCGTGGATACTTTTTAAATGACCCAATATTTTAAATAAAAAATACGAAAGAGTTATTTAGAATTTACTTTTAAATAACTACACTTCTGACTTATTTTTTATTTAGTGTTTTAAATAATTAAATTTCCCAAATCTGTTTTATATTTTTTATTTCAAATAAGTATCAGTTTTTTACCAATTCTTACGATTTTATATTTTAAATAAGCTTCTGAAACTTATTTTATACTTTCTATTTTAAGTAAGTCATAACAATTGTTTTATCGAGCCATGGCCGGCTTATTAATTATACATAAGAGTTTAAAGAATTTTTGAAAGAAAGAATAATTTATTGCAACAATAGTAGTGTCATAAATTAATTTTTTAGCTGAAAAATTAAATTACGCGTATGATTAAGATATTTATACTTTTAACCAAAGCTATACTGAGCGCAAATAATTTCGCAATATTAAAAATTGCATGTATCTTTATATAAAGGATGTATAGAATATTATCAACCATTGTTTAAGTATGAATCATTTAAAAGTATAATGAAAATTGAGACATAATGTACCATTGGAACATCAAAAATACTTTAAACACGCGAATAATTACCAATTACGTTTAAAGGATTAAATTAGTAATGCCACAAAGCAAAGCGAAATGTACAACGATACCTGGTTGTCAAAATCATGTAAAATAATTAAATAAACTGTGAATATTTTTAATACGCAATAGTTGGGTAATCAAATGGTGCGCAGCGAACAGCGAAGGAAAGGGGAGGCACGCTCCCCCTTGCTTTTCGTCATGTCACGCGGCAAAAGTGAGGGAGAGCGTGCCATCTAGCGCGCAGCGCGGTGGTTGCTACGTCACTACTTCGGCATTCGCTCGGCGACCTCGAAGGGAGATGGACGTGTTTTACGAGTTATTGCGGATGTCGCATTAATCCACGACAGATGATATGATGTCTATGAACGCTAATTGATGAATCAAATAGTAAGATTGCTCAAAAATAACTTTTATTTTTTTTATTAAAAATATACAATATTTTAAATACGACCAAGTCCCGTATATCCCGTAAAGTCAAATTATTGATTTATAATAATTTGATTTATCAATATAAATCAATAATTTGACTTTATATTACGTGAAATAAACTCCAATTAGTATTTCGTCGTGGAATTAAAATGAAATAATTCCTTATATCAAACCTGTTCTCAGAACTCAGCAGTTTAGTTTTAGTGGCGCGAGTCAATGTTTAATGTGATGCCATAATTATATTGTCTTACACTGAAGAATTTATTTATTTTATAATTTCAAATATTTTGTATCAATTATTTAATGTGCTGACGGAGGGCAAAAGGTAAAAAGTTTTTTTTGTACATAATTGTTCACTTAAGTGTTTTTGACGTCTCAATATTACATCTCAATTTCTATTGCTCTCTGACGATTTACAATTAAATAGAGATTAATAAT
>NW_011626466.1:5716-35567 GCF_000204515.1 Acromyrmex echinatior
TTTTCTTTCATTAAAACTTTGTACAAAGACCACCTAGACCTAGACTATATAGTAAGTTTCCCAGTAAACTGCACACCAATTTCTGTAAAATTAAAAAAAATCTTCTGTACATAAAAACAGTAATAATAAATAAATTTCATTTAATTTTATTAATACATATTCTATCATAAGCATAAATTAGACAATCTTATTTATTTATATATTTTCATAATGTTCTGCTCAAAATATTAATTTTAATAAATAATTGATACAATTTGATAATTATTAAGATTGTTTATTTCTATAATTTTATTATATTATATATAATAAATCTAAAATTTATTATATTATCTAAAATTTTATTATATTGTATTATAAACATTTATTAATAGATCAGTCATGAATTAGTTTAAATATAATTAATTTTTATCATATAAACTGATCGATAATAATGTTTTTGTTAATATGTATTTTTTTATTTCTTTTTAGAATACTATTTTTTGCATTTTAATAATAAATATAATTGTTTTATGTAATTTCTTTTTACATAATCCTTACCAAAAGTATGGTTATTAATCCTATACCACCGTTACCACCGTTACCACCGTTACCACCGTTACCACCGTTACCATCGTTACCACCATCGTGTCCACCATCGTGTCCACCGTCATGTCCACCGTCATGTCCACCACCGTGTTCATCATTTTCATCATGTTTACCAGAATGTACAGGAGGATGCTTTGAATGAGATGGTTCTTTCGCTCGATCGAGAGTCTAATTAAAAAGAAAAAAAAAGTAAAAGACTGAACAAAAAAAAGTTTATAATAATTAATTTAATTGACAATTTCTAGCACAAAATTTAATTAAATTTGTTAAATAAATAATAAACTCTAATAAATAAGCTCTGATCTAACATTTTTGTCTAATCTGTAGATCAAAGTGATCCTAAAATGCGAAGTCCGAATTACGAGATCGCTGTTTTACTGATGATATCGACATATTTTTATATACTGCTACATCAATGTCGCACACATAAATTTATACATAAATTTTCGTATAACAATAGCGTTTTAATCAGAAGTCTAAGTTTAATTCTAAGAATTCCACGTTGTTTGTTCATATGAGCTATTAGTTACGAATTGATTTTAGATGCAGATTATAAAATTTTTATATTAAGCAAATGTTATGATACTGATAACTTCAGTGATAAGCCATATTGAATTAAGAAATGGTAAAGAAGATCTTAATTTAAATAATTTTTTTTGTTTGTAGCTTAAACTATAGACACGTATTAATGCGTATACTTTAATCATGGAAATTAAAAAATTTTCAAATTTGTGAAAGAGGAAAAAAATATTTGTTATATAAAAATTGTGATTAATCGATAAAACAGACGATTTTAAGATTCCTTTAGCATCTATAATGAGATTTTTAGGTGAAAATCTTAAAATTTAAGCTTCCATAAGAACCATAAGAAATTGACCAATCATGATCAAATATGAGGAGAATAATCGACTATTGGTAAATTTCTTACGGCTTAGGGCTTAAGCTAATTAATTTAAGCTTTAACAAAATGTGTTGAGGTTTTTTCGCGGTTTAACTCATTTCTATATTTTTATTAAACATCTTTACATCTTTATGTATAACGATTTTGAAGTGCGCACTAATTTTATCAATGAAAAACACTATCATATACAAATTTTTGCGAAATATTCTGAAAAGAAGTCAGAATTCTATCTTTTAATAGAGAAATAAAGCTCAAAAACTGTGATAAATGTATATATATGTATATATACTATATATGTGTGTATACATAGGTATACATACATATATATATTCATATATGTATATATAAGTATATATACCTTTATCATATATTTATGTATATAGGTATATATATTATACATGTGTGTGTGTGTGTGTGTGTGTGTGTGTGTGTGTGTGTGTGTGTGTGTGTGTGTGTACAATACGATCTAGTTACGACTAAAATTTCTATGGCTAGAAATAAAGTAATGATAAAAGTAACTAGTGAAATCGTTAACATTATTCCAAAAATGTAACTGCATTACAATGAACGTTACTCAGAAGAAACTGTAATGTCGTCACCCATTCGTTATCGAAAAAAGTAACTTGTAATGTAATGTAATACATTACTTTACCAACCCTATATTATACTATACATATTATATTATACCATAAATGTTATTCAGAAGAATTTTATTTTCGATAGTGTGTTAAAATGAATTGATATACCGTATTATATCCTAAAGATATATCCTTTAAATAAATAAGAATAATAATTCTACTAAATAAGAATAATAATTCTACTAAATAAAATATTTATTTTCTTATTATTTCTTAAAGATTTTTTATTTATAAACAATATTTTTTATATTTACTAACATTATTTTCTTTTGACAAGTTGATTGGTATAATGTAATAATAAAAATTATTTATAATAGGGGTAGCCGAATAAAACGTAGCGAACGAAACATTCAGATAAATTATCAACTATAATATGTTAATAATCATTATAGTTAACAAGGCATTTTTTTCCTTCGTGAAATTAGAAAACGGATATTCATAAAATTTCTTAAGCTGGGATCAATTCCGCTCACAAATCGTTACATACACTGCTGCGTCCAATGAAAATTTTCAGTCGTTCAAATTCTTTCTGAGTATCTCCGATTGTGTAACTCTTGTGTAACTCTTGTGTAACGATAGTTTGTTATGGTCATGTTGTTGCGCAGATTTTTTACCATGTATAATATCTGCACAACGACAATATAATAATGATACCGACAATATCGTTAAAAAAAGTTACAGAATCAAGATACTATTAGATTTCTAAAGAAGTGAAAATCGCATAGCGACACAGTTCCGATGGAAAATATCCTGTAGAGTATCTTGTTTACAGCCCTTTGTCGCCATGTGATTTCTACATCTTTGAATATTTGAAGAAAAATTTGAAAGGTAAGAAATTTTCCTTAGGCACAGCAGTGTAAGAGATTATTTGCGAGTGTTTTCGATCTCCGTTCAAGAGATTATATAAATAGAGCATCCTTCGTCTGGTTTCACAAGAAAAGAAGTGTCTTATTAATCATGATGACTATTAACATATTTTCATTGACATTTTAATTAAATGCCCCTAGTAATAAAATTCTTTTGAAAATATTATGTATCAACCTGTGAAATACTCTTACGATATATTAATGTATACATACAGCTTTTGCACAAATGATTCCAACAAGGGCCAACAATAGAAGTACGTAAACAGCCTTCATGGTTACAGTATGTCAAACACAACGTATTTTATACTTATAGTCTACACTTGCTAAATTTTTCTCTGTTAAGTGATATTTCTTTACTTCGAGCAGAATCTATTGGCGATTGAAATATTTTTTTGTAAATTTTACTTATAAACTCCCTTATAAAGGAATATTGTATCTTATCATTCTTTAAAATAGTGCGAAAATTATAGCATGAAATTACTGACATTGTACTTTTAAAAGCAGTTATCTTTGTTATCGCGAATAAATGTTATGTATTAACACACATATATATATATATATGTATATATATAAATATATATACACTTATTATTATAATATGAAATCACTTTCACAATCTTTATATTGAAGAAAAAAAAGCAAAGTGTTACCTTAATTAATTCTTTTCTTTAATAATTTCTTAAAATTATAATATTCTTATAATTGTGATCTGTATAAATTAAAGTAATGTATTTTTTTATTGTTGGTAATAAAATTATTTTATATTGAAGAAATTGTACACAAAATAATCTATCTACTCGATTTAGATTTGTACATAAACATCTTTATTAAATATTTTTTTAATTTTTTATTAAATATTTTCAATTTTTATTAAATATTTTTTGCAAATTCACCATCGATTTATTGATCATAAAATGATTTTTTAAACTTGATATTTGCTGATTGATTAACAACCTTTTACTGAGTAATCAATAACCTTTTAATTACGTGATTGTTAAATTCACACAAATTATAATAAAAATCATTTTAACTTTAAATTGTCATAATTGAGACTGTTACTTAATTCTATTTCTACAACTTTATTCTGGACGTTTTTGTCCTTATATGCAATTTTTTATTTACTTTACGTTTAATTTATTACACATTTGTATTATTAGTCCCATTCAACACGCGCGCGCGCCCACACACACACACACACACACACACACACACACACACACACACACACAATTGCATAAGCACAGTTGTAAGTGGTTGTAATCATAAGAATTGACAATCACAATCGAATATTCTTCTAGTATTCAGCTGTGATTGGTAAATTTTTACAACTACAACCACTTACAACTACGTTTACACAATTTTAAAATAGCCAAAACACCGTTTAAGAGTACGCATTGAGTTTCACGATACAACTATATTAGATCGCAGTAGCTGTAATTCACGTAGAACGTGCTTTTTTTGGTTAATCAATTTGTGTAGAAAAGATAGCTGCGATATTGTTGAAGTGATAAAAGAGACTAATAAATCTTGAATTTTGACTATTTTTTATTTTATTTGTTACCAAGAAATAGATCAGTTTTTATATTAAATTGTTGCTTTGTGAATTATTACTGTATCATTTATTATATATTATGTGCATATACTGCATATATTCACTCTGTATTCAATGATATATTTTACTTAATATCTATAATAGTTTATGTACAATTATATTACTTGTATTAAAAACAAAAAGTGAAGGACTAAAAATGTACGCACTTAAAAACTTTATTCAGCTTGAGAAAAATATTGATGTTGTAAATGAAGATAACAATAATACAACTTACATTATAACGGTTTGAATTCTAAATCCGATTAAAAATTAGATCTAGTGACAAAGCTGCTGGTTCTAAGCCCATACCTCGATTGCTCTGGAATCGTCAGTCGAAAACTTATTTATGTGAACTCTGCAAGTAAAAAATACTTCAGGAATTTGTAAAGATATATATATATATATATACCCAAAAAATATTCTATCATTTAACGGTTTCGCGTTAATGTCGGAGGATTTTTCATTTATATACTACCTCAAAAAGATACTCTGTAAAATAAAGAAATTTCGTATAATCATAAAGTTCTGGATTTAAAATTGTAATTCTTTTAATGTTAGAAGAATGTCATGCATGTACTAATACGCACGTGTAGCTATAATGTGGTAGCACATAAATGAGACTTCTTCTAACAAATAAACGTGCCGTTAATATATTAGATATCTTCTCATTTCAAATTATTATAATATTCTATTCGAATTATTATAATAAAATTTTCTATAAAGGAATTTATTTTTGATTATAGTTCAAGTATCCTCATTCTTATAGATGAATACGTATTATAAATTCACGCGAGATTCGTATAAGATTTTTTGCTTAAAGAAAATGCTAAGAGGAATTTTTCGCTTATCGATAGAATATTTTTTGGGAGTATATTTGATAAGAAATACATGCTTTTTTTAATTTTAAATCTTCGTGGTTACACTCTTCTTAAAAGTTCCATAATGATCACATCGGGATCAAAATGATCTGGAACGCATTGAACTAATTGCCGTATTTAGTTTTCGTTCTATGAAGTAAAAAAAAATTACTGGTTAAGGGCGCTCTGGGATTATTTTGATCCCATATGTAGCGACGATAGATTAATCAACATTATTTTCACAAAAAACATTTTTTTTTATAGTGTCCTCTTGAAAAAACATTCGCTCAAATGTATTCACTTTTATCTTCTTAGTAAACTTAATCTCCTGTGAAAAAATGAATGTTTTGTATCAAATTGATATTTGATAAACTTTTAGCTCAAACTATAAAGAATAGCTTTAAACAACATTCTATTATTCAAACTTCGATTCTTGTATAAATTATACATTATAAAAGAGAACGTTTAGACTTGGATAATTACATTAAGTGAAATATTACGTACATTTCTTGCTCTGATATATTTTATACAATATTGCATAAATGTTAAGTTATCTACACTTAGATTTTTCTATTCTCTTCTCTGTTGTAAACTTCAAAATCATAATTTGAAGCTTTTATATACTCTTACAAATTATTTAGATCTAGGGAAATTACTTTTTATTTGGATATAGAGGGTGATCTTTTATTGACACAACGCCGTACTGTGGGCAAGTAGAGTGGATTAAACTAACAAGGGAACGTTTTTAAGTGTAAATAATCAATCTTGTTGAATTTTGATTGGTGAATACATAGATAGATCAAAATTATATTTAAGTGTTATATTAATCGATATTGCACTAAATGATTGTGAAAAAAAAATTAAAAATCTTTTCTTTTTTAACTAAATGAAAATATAAAATTATCAAAGAATCCTTGACTAAGCCTCAAAAGAAACGAATTGAAAATAATTAGCAATTCATTAATTTTTTTAAACAAAATCATTACAATAATGGAATTGTATAAAAAAAATGTTTAAAACACATAGTTTTTTACATTACACACATAATATACTTAAATAAAACCTCTTTCTATTTCACACAAAATACACATAACGGACAATACAATGTAAAATAAATTTCAACAAGATTCTCAAATTCTAATGGTCGATCTTCTAAATTTAAAACCTAATATAAATCTTTTCTGGAAATCCTTTCCGTTTCTTTCTATTTCAAATTGGAGATCACCTCAGCGAAGAAAATTAATTATGCAATAGTGATTGTAGCTTAATTACAAACTATAAAAATCAATGCCTTAAACGGTCTAGCTAAAGTTTAAATGCTTGTACAATTCTATGTGAATTTATGTACATATGTATATAGTCCTTTGAAACGTCGAAATGATTTTCGATCTTAAAACGCTAACTCTACTAAATTACCACAGTAATATCACGAATTAAATTGACTAGCAATTTGAGTGCAGCAATTGTCGTGCCTGAGAAGAAAAAACTCGTTCATCTGATGACCAAATACATCCGCTGTACGTGTATGGCTTTTGATGTTGAAAGAACTTCGTGAATATTATTTTTCCGACCAGCAATCCCAACGTGGTGTACATTGGGTAATGCTAATGTCGACGATAAATGTTATTATTCAAGGAATGATAAATGTACTTCGAAAATTCCGATCAAAAACATCACATAATAATGTAAAGAATATGTTTTACACAAAATTTTAGTTTTCGACATTTATATTAAATTTTTCAAGAGAAATCTTTTTTATTTTATTTTGGAGTACGTCAAAAGTACGTCATTTTAAAAAGTAAAATAATGTTCTTTTTTTACAAGGCACAGAATTCAGGCAATTTTTTATTCCGTGCGCATCATCAAAGTTGAAATTTATTTTTTAATTTTGCAAAATTCACTTAAAACTAAACACCGTTTGTAATACAATTTTTAGAAATATGATTCGAAGCATTCGAAGTATGGCTTTAAGCTTAAAAACGTTTTTTCAAACATTGCTTTGTAACTATTTCTCGTATATATATGTGAACTTTGAATTTGACCTTTTTAACACTAATTCTAAATGATCCTTTAACTTGAAAATAGAAGAAAAATGGTCTCTCTCTTATAACAAGATTTTTCAAAAAGTATTTTAAACGTTAAAATCTCTAATTTCAAAATCGCTAATTGATATTTCAATCTAACTAATTTTTTACAGAGCTATACGTACACAAATGGGTATCCGTCAAATCTAAAAATTCTGTATAAATTTTATAAAGGTTTGTAGCATAAAATAAAAATAATATTACACAAAAACACAGTTTACAGCAGTCGAAATCTTTACCTTTAATTTGCTTTTTTATTAACATAAAGTGATCATTTTTGCTTCAACGTTGAATAACTCACAGTGAAAAAAAATCGTGCAATGATCAATAAAAAAGCAATTTAAAGGTGAAGATTTACTCTTTTAAATGCTGTAAACCGCATTTTCGTGTAATTTTAATTTTACGTCATAGACCTTTGTAAAATTTGTACAAAATTTTCAGATTTGACGGATATCCATTTGTGTCCGTAAAGGATCAATCAGATTGAAATATCAATTACCGATTTTAAAAATAGAGATTTCAAGCTTTCAAAAAAATCTTCTTTCGATTTTTGTCTGCGATGACTTTTCACCGAATTATGGTGTTCTAAATATTGCGCAATTTTGGGCATGTTTAAAAATATTTCCTATTTTTATTGAATAGTATATATACATCATCAAATTTCTATGTATTTTTAATTGAGCATGGAATAAATAAATGAACATTGTATTTTAAAAAATGCTATTTTATTACATATAATAAAAAGTTTCTAGGTATATTGCATTATTTTTTCTTATACAATTTTTTTTCAGAGCTTAGGTCTCGGAAAATGTCTTATGGCGTCTAATTTTTTTGGATCCAGTCGACTCCATCCTTGTTGATTACGTGCCCTAAGTACGTTACTTCTATTTTCAAAAATTTGCATTTGTCTGGCTGTAATTTTAGATTAGCTGAAGTCGATCTATTAATAGGTTATATTTTCTTTCATGTTCCTCTAATGATGCGGCATATATGACAATATCATCTATATAAACAAATAATTCTTGGCCTAATCCTGATAGTATTAAATCCATTAATCTCTGAAAGGTAGCGAGAGCTAATTATTAATTTGTCGAAAAGTATTTTAAGTTTAAATGTTTATACTTTTGCGAGATTTTAATAAAATTTAAAAATAATTTAGCATTAGTATTAGAACGTCATGAAACCTTCAAAATCGTCATTTTTTTCTTTGACATTTTTCTTAAAATTGTTAATTGTTGTTGTTTTTATTCTTAAAACTAGAAGAAGATGAAGAGTTAGTTAAATCAAGATTAAAGTTAAATTGCATTGGTAAAAACGAATATGAATCACTTATGTCCATAGCATTTTTTCTCTTGTATTAATTACATCTGGCTAAATAATCATATATATTCTTTTCCTAAAAGAACTTTTGCATCTAGAGAACAAGTTTTGTACGTTGCCAATTCCCTTTTCTTCGACGAGAACGAAAATTTACCTTAGGTCACGATACTTATCGCGTTATTTTTGTAAATTTTTTTTATTTATTTTTATATTAAAAATTATTTTTTGTTTATATTGCAAAGATTTCACAAACTATTAAAAAAATTGAAAATAAAACAATTTATAATATGTTGAATATTATAAATAATATTATATTTAAAAAATGTAATAAATAGGTATATATAGCATTTAAAAATATTCAAATAAAACATTTTTTCAAACATTTTTTTCTTATTAGTCATAACTCTTTGTAATGCATTATCGATGATAAAGTACATTGTTTAAAATGTAAATGTAACAAACATTCAATTTATATCCATTTTTGCATTGTAAAAAAGATATCATTTTTTGAATTACTTAATAACTAACTTTTCAGACAACTTGAACTAACTTCTTTCTAATAATTTGGATTGCCAATTTTTAAATATATTAAAACATATTCTTAAATTTTTTTAAACATTTTTGTTTTAGAGTTTGCATTTTTGCATATAAAAAGTACATTTTTCTTGCTTCGATTATAATTAATCACAATAATCAGTATAATTAGTTACATTTATATACAGTCATGTGCAAAAGTATTAGACTTACAATTTCCTCGCATTTTACGAAAAGTTAAATATCTCGGCGAAAAAAATCTCAGGGAGATTTTTCCTCACGTATTTTAAAGCATAAAGATATTGTTTTAAATCTGCGTTTGAATATTTTGTTTGCGATATTTCGTTCCTAAGTTACATAAAATTGAAAAATGATATTTTTGTAATATTTTTGTCTTATTTTAAACCGCTACAGTTCAATAAAACATCAAATAAAATTTAATATAAAAATATCTGAAAGTAGGCTTCCTAAGCATTAAAAAAAAATTTGTACGATAATGTTTCGCAAAGATATCGAATTTTTTATTATATGAAATTTATTGTGTAAATTGTAAAAACTTACTTGTTTTAAAATATTTTCTAATTCGAAATTAAAAAGTATACAAGATAAAAGATAAAAGAAAAAAAATAATTATAATGTGCTTAATTCGTATAATTTTTTTCAATTTTTCAATTTTTTCGCGCGCGCGCGATCATCAATTTAAAAAAAATTTTTACACAATAAAATTTTACATAATGAAAAATTCAATATCTTTGCGAAAAATTATCTCTTACAAATTTTTTCAAAAAGTATTTTAAAGTTTAAAAAGCCTACTTTCAGATACTTTTATATTAAATTTTATTTACTGATGTTTTATTGCACTACAGTCAATCACAACACTTTAGTAGAACACTTTAAAGTAAGACAAAAATATTACAACGATATTTTTTAAATTTTATGTACCTAATTTAGGAACAAAGATTCGCTTACGCACACACACATGCATACATACTCAAAATAAAGATAATATTCATATTCAACTATGTAATAATAATCATATACTGAGAAAAAATATAGTCAATTCTTATAAATATTTAGTTTAATATTGTTAATTAAACATTTACTTACAATAAATAAATATTTGTTCAATAAAAAGAATGACTATTAAATCAAATTAATAATTCTTGTATAAACGTATATCTTTATATTTATTAAAGATCGATACTGCACATGGATGTCCTCGTTCGAACGTATCGACGTCCAGATGATATACCAAAAATATTCCGATAGCCTGGCGGACCTTTTGAACGTACAACGTATCGCTTTTACACGTCCAATAGACATAATTGTTACGACGTCTCGATAGGATATAAAATGGATTTTTTATAGACGTTGGACATATCCTAATGAGAAATGATAATGGAATAAATATCGAATCGACATCAAATCGACATCGATTCCATTATCATTCTCTGAGTATTGCGTACTGCGTAATTACAAACTTTAATAAAAAATGACAACTTAAATAAAATATTTGTCAGTAAAAATAGTGTTAATATTCTTAAGTAATGCTATATAGTAATAACAGCATTGAAACAGGAATACAACTGTATTTTCTTATTTTTCTCAACAAAAAATTTTCAGAACTTTATGAGAAGAAAATAAATAATTTCTGTCTCTTGCTGTAAAGTTGATAATATTTAAAAAAATTATTGAGAATCAATTCATTGATATTTAGTATAAATATCTTGTTAACTATTGCAAAAATTACAAAAATTGCAAAATCGTAGAGAACTTTTCGACTTAGCTTAGTCCGCTTTATCTACCCATGAGCGTTGTCGGATGAATTACAAGAAACACTGTATACAACGATAAAATTTATTTTGCATTATATTTTATATCTTTTTTATATTCGCTGCATAATATTCATACTTCACTGTGTGATAATGATCAGCTTGTACATATACTGAAAAAAACATAATTAATTTTTTAATATATTTTAAATATAATTATTTAGTTCAATACTGCCAACAAAACATTTACTTATAATAAATATTTGTTCAATAAAAAAATAATTATTAAATTAATGTCAAATTAATAGTTCTTATATCAAATAAATGTATCTTTAAATTTAATAAATGTTTAGTTGGTAGTATTTAACTAAATATTTATTAAAATTACTGACTATGTTTTTTCTCAGTGTAGATAAAAAATAAGTTATGTTTAGTAAATTTTCGTAATTTTGTAGGAACTGTTGCAATCGTTCGTTGTTCGCTCACATTCATTTTTGCAAATATTGCGGGGATAATTTGAATAAATTTAAAGTAATAATGTAGTATGACTAAGATCACAGTTTATTTTGCAATCTTGATAACGCAAACGATTGGTGTCTCGCCATTTGCACAAATAACAATATCTTAAACGTCATGATGACACTATTCTTTTTTGCTTAAACCATGTAAAATAATGCACGAATTGACTAGTTGGCATTGAATTGTACTATACTTTTATTATCTTGTAAATTATTTTAAAACAGGTTGGACGTAATGACTCAAAGATATAACGAGAAAGATAAAACTGATAAAATTAATGTTTCCAGACTATTGCATGCGCGTAGTTGATATTTATGTACATATTTTTCGCACCAATAAAGATATTCAAATACTATAGTAATAAAAATAAAAGTAACATTATTCAACCAAATTTTACCTTTTTTTTGCAATACTAGTGTTCTTTTCATGTTCACGAATTTATCTTTTAGCTACTATATTTTATATAATATATACTTTATATAATTTTGAGAGAAATGGAGAAAAAAATTACAATTTTGAAGGTCTTCATGATGTTGTAGCAGGAAATTTTTGTTTTAAATTTTGTTAGTATCAGGCAAATATGTTAACTTTTAGCTTTAAAATGCATTTTGTTTTGTTTATGATATATAGCAATTTAAATAAAATTCTTTTTATACTACATGGAAAAGGCATTGTATTTTCCGTCCTAATGTTATAAGTAAAGGCATTAGAGGTCATCCGAAGATGAAGCGGAAATACACAATTTTAAGGAGCAAATATATTCTCACATATTTCCACCTTTCCTCCATACGCACCTTTCCACATACACACACACACACACACACACACACACACACACACACACACACACACAAATACACACATACATTATTCTGAATGCTTATGCAATTAAGGGGATTCTAAAGCCATATATCTATAATATTAATCACAATTTTTATATAATAATTACTTTTTTCTTCTTTTACAGATTTGAAAATCTTTCCAGGATTAATATATGTCTTGAGGCGAAGTATGCCGAGAACGACAAACAATTTTTCTTAAGATTTCAATTTCGACATTTTTTGTCATTCTCAGAATAAATTCTACTTCACAGACACATATTAATATACTTTAATTCTAGAAAAAGCTTTCTGCATCTGTAAAAGAGGAAAAAAGCATACATAATTTCATTTTAGGAGAAATATTTTTTTCTACGCTTTGAATCTTAATTCCACAAACTCAGTATTGTTCATTTAAGTAATCTGAATCTTGCCTCATGTTTATTTTCAATCTACAAACTGTAAAACTTTTATATAAAATAAATGTTAATCTTAGGTGACTGTTGTACGTGCCAGAAAAAGTTAATTTTGTAATTTTTTTCCTATTTTCTCATAAAATCGTATTTTCCGAGATTTTTTTTTATGTGTTCTTTAATTCTGTAAAAAAAATTTTGAAATCCATGAAGTCAATTCGGAGATTTATCTAAAACATAATCGTGGTAGAATAGAATAGGATATCCTTAATATCAAATTAATAAATACTGGAATTTTTCAATGACTTATGATATATAAAGATAATTTAATAGTAATTTAATAGTATTATAATATTAATAGTATTATAATTTATTTCAACAGAAGCAAATATAGTGATTATAGATCTGTTTTTAAGATCTGTCGTAATAAAGATATATATATTTATTGTTTTTTATGACATATATTTCTCGTAACTATATTATGATTGTACATAAATATTGCAGCTGATTTCGCGTATATCGCATGAAAAATAAATATAAAAATTAATATATATATGATAATTTTGTCTCGTTAAAATTCTTTTACACATGAACATATATATAAAAAAAACAATTTTTTTCGAAAATTTTAAAATTGTGTAAAAAGATAACAAAGAAATAATGAATCATCCTTTTTCAAGTAGTGATAGTAGTAATGAGTTACTTTTGAAAATTAGTAACTAGTATAACGATAACTAGTTACTTTTTTACTCAATAACAAATAATACCCGAGACAGAAAAGTTGATATTATTTTTAAATTAAAATTTCTTTGGGAAAATTTATTTTAAATAAAGTTAAGGTTTTTTAAAAGTAATTAAGTGTTTTTTTTACTTAACAATTTTGATAATTTAAAGTGTGTATTTAAAATAAACCTACTCTCTAAAAGTAAATCAGTGACTTTGATATCACATTTATAACCAGGGATTGGAAAGTTACTTTGTAAAAATAAAATACAATTATCTTGTCTATAACTTTGCTTTAAGAGTCCGTAAGCCGTAAAGCCCCAAGAAATTGATTAATTACAATTGAATATGAGAAAAATAATTGACTATATCGATCAATTTCTTACAGCTTATGACTTATGGCCTCTTTAAGGTCAGATCAAGGTCACATCGATTTCTTTAATTCTTTTTGGATACCCTACTTTTAATGCCAGAATCTAATAGCAAGAACTTTTTAGAACACTAATAAAGTTATTTTTTATTAAGTACTTTTCGAGTTATAAGGCTTGAAAATTACAATATTGCCGGCATTAGCATTACCCACAGGGTATTCGATCGACTTCTCAAATAGAGATCTTGCACTAAAAATTCATTTTTACGTAAAAATAAAAATAAGAAGAACAACCTCTAATGGCCATAACAAATATTATCCAGAATATGACCCTGAACAACATTCAAGAGGTCGATCGAACACTTTGGATAATGCTAACGTCGATGACACTGTTAAGTCTGGTGACAGTCATAACTCAAAAAGTACTTAATGAAAAAATATTTTGTTATCGTGTTTCGAAGAGCTCTCAAGATAAACTACAAGAATATACAATAAAAGAATAAGAGTTTTCATTTTTCAAAATCGATGTGATCTTGACCTATCTTTGACGACGCCACTCAAAGTCACAATACTGCTTTTAATGTTCCTTAAAACCCTAAAACTTCTATTTGAAAAATTTTTTGTTAAAAGGCATAGGTAAAAAGATATTTGAATCATTAAAATGATTCTGTATATTTATGTATATTCGTTTATGAAAGATTTTTTTACCGGAGTTATACAGCCATATAAACCTGCCATTCCGATTATTTGAGAAATTACAATAAGAATACATTTAGTTTTAGACATTGAAACATTATAAAGTGTCATTTAAAAAATATTTTAAAATAGCAGACTTTTCAAAACTTGTTACATCGACTGTGAACTTTGGACTCATATTTAACATATAATCGCTGCTATGTCCAAATAGTTTACGTTATTCATCGCAAGACGTAATAACCATTTGAAAGAAAGATAATGTTACAATAATTATAGTAATTGTTATAATAATACTACAAAAATGATATTATACCAAGGACAAGCTCAATTATTTTAAAGATAATTATCCGACATATCTTAATAACAGTTGGACTAAAGAACGTAATTTGTCTACCATTTTTTTGACGATACATCGTCAAATTTTTTTTGTCATTATTCATACAACGCATTCGTATTATTTAAATGTTTATCAACGTTTCCATTTGCCGTGATGTTCATCTTCATTAGATCTTGATCGATAATAAGCCTTTAATACAGGATTGATAAAAAACATGTTTTAAACATGTTTTGAGCCTATTCTATAATATACTTTTTGTTTCCTGTTTCTTATTTTTTGCCTTTTGCTTTTTCCCCCTTTGCAACCGTTTTATCGACAATTGCATTTCTTGCTACATGTTTCCTTTTTCTTCCAATGTTTGTTAATTATTATCTCGGGCGACATAAAACAAAAAACCGAATAAGAAGCAAAAAGACAAGATGTAAAAAATAGCAAAAAGCAGAAAACAAAAAACACATTGTAGAATAATTATTATGGTTATAAATTAATGGCACTTATATTTTTTACATGCCATCAAGATACTATCAACTTGCTATTATCAAATTTAGAATTTACATGAGGGCAACATACATAATAAGAAAACTTTATTCTTAATTTGTCATCTATTTGTCTGCAACAACTGACAGTAATACGATGACTCTTAAACTCACTTGCCTATCAGGGATTATTCAAATATGGGAAAGTACTTTTTATTTGGATATATACTTGCACTTATTTATATATATGTAAAGAAAGAATCTACGTGATAATAGAAAATAAACAGTAATTTACAATTTTTGAGAGATTTTCTGGTTTCTACTTTCCCAAAGGTATTTGCGTTTTTTTTTTCTTTTATTCTGGGGAAGAATTTTTTATTCTGTATAAGAAAAACGAAATGGTTGAAGAAATACGAAATGACGTCCCATTAATAACTCCAGCACTCCCTTAAGGGGATTCTAAATTCGTGCGTCATATATATATATATATACTTACAATATCTTATATAAATTGAATGAACAATGGTCATGTTCTGGTATATATTGTCGGCACTGAAAATCTATAGTATTCGTAACGTGAACTGTAGATTTTCGAAAATCTATAGTTTACATTACGTATATATTATACATTTTCAGTTTATATTGAAACTCGGCCAATATAACTTATAAAAATCGTTATGTCAAAAGTAGTGTAATGTCTGAAAGATGTCCGAAAAATGGCATTATAGGATGTCTCAAAGACGTTTTATAGACATTACAGGGACTGTCTGAAAGACAGCCATCAAAATGTCCAAAACATGTCTTATATGACGTCTGACAGACGTGTAATAAGGCTGCTAAAAGACATAAGACATTTTTTGTCGTTCTTAGCATTGACTCCACCTTACAGATATATATTAATCCGTATACTTTTCTGAAGAAAAAGATTTTTAAATTAGTAAGGAAGGAAAAAAGTAATTGTTATACAAAAATTATATGGTTTAGTCGATAATACAGATCCCAGTAAACAATAAGTCGTCTTAAAGAACGCTTTTAAGACGACTTAAAATTCCCTCGGACGTCCGACATTTTTTTACTAAAAAACGTTTTTAAGGCGTCTTTAAGATGTCTTAAAAATGTTTTTTAGTAAAAAAAATGTCGGACGTCCGAGGGAATTTTAAGTCGTCTTAAAAGCGTTCTTTAAGACGACTTATTGTTTACTGGGATCTGTATTATCGACTAAACCATATAATTTTTGTATAACAATTAATTTTTTCCTTCCTTACTAATTTAAAAATCTTTTTCTCCAGGAAAGTATACGGATTAATATATATCTGTAAGGTAGAGTCAATGCTAAGAACGACAAAAAAATTTCGAAATTGAGATCTTCACCATTTCTTAGTCCAATATGGCATTCCAGCCAGAGCTGTCACGTCGTGACATTTGCTTCATATAAAAGCTATGCAATCTGTATTTACGAAATAGTAGTATTAATACTGTGCGATTATCAAAAGATTTACCATTGTTGATTCCCATAGGACGATTTATCGACCATGATATACGGGCAGTGCCATCATTACATTAATTCTCTCTTATAGTTCGCTAACACATTACGTTGCTCTCCTTATTATACTTTTGTTAAGTATATTCTATTAATAAAGTGCTAATTTGTTTGTACCTCATCTCTCCTCGCATTGTTTTACCAGGCCTCGCACTATCAAGTAATCTATAGACTAGTATAAATTTGCATGAAGAAACAGTGTGGAATTTTTAAAATTGGACTTATAAGTCTAATTAAAATGTAATTGTTATATGAAAATTGATGTATATGTGAGTAAGATATTGATATAGTGATGTGTCAATAACACGTAAATCATTTGTGTAAATGCTATTTTCAATATGACTAATCATCTTTAGGATCCTCTCAATGCCATTTTGTCATCCTATTGTATTTCTACAAATTTATCTACAGTACTATTCTATTAATCATCATTTCGTCACTTTGGTTTTTATTAGTAACGTTTTCTACCTACAAATTATTTCCTTCCTGCAAAGCTAATATATTTTTACTTTGCTGAAATATATTTGCTGATAAGATCTTTTCTATTTCTTTTATTATTATTTCCTGTTTCGATGGATTGTTCTATATTTTCTATATTGCTTGTTTTTTTTATTATCAGATTCCTTATCTTCTCGGTTTTTTCTTTATTTTTTGTTATAGAATCCATCTTTTTATTTTTTTTGTTATTATCTTTTAATTGCAATATGTCATCTTTCTCGTTATCTTTTTTGTTTTCATCTTCATTACTTATAAATATTACTTATATATTTAGTATTAATTAATTATATAAATATTTTTACAATTTTCTTCTTTGTTTACTGGTTTATTTTCATCTTTCTCTGCATCTTTTTTTGCTTATTGTTTAATTCTACTGTATTTTCTTTTATTTTATTTTTCGTCTTATTTCTTTGTACCTTTTACTTTATTATTATCTTCTTTGTCTTCTGATTTTTTTCTTCTTAATCTTTACTTCTTTATCTTTTATTTTACCATACAATTTTCCTTCGCTTTATTTCCCATAATTTTTTTCCACAATAGCCTTTTTCTTTTTGTTTTTACTATTTATATTTTTATGTTTCAATAAGTTATTATTCTTTATATATTATTATTTCTTCTTTATTTTATAATTGTCTTTTTTTAAATCAATTTTTCTTATTCTAGGTTTTTCTTATTATTTTTTAGTGGTTACCTTTTTATCTCTTCTTTAATTTATTATTGTCTATTTTTTCAATACTTGACTTTTTCGCATTATTTTCTTTATTTTGTGATTCTTCATCAATAACATTTTTTTATCATTAATCAGTTCCTTAGGACGGTTTTTTTTCGTTGCTTCTTGCTATCTTATAGGATAATATTTTTTTTCTACGCATGGATTTATGTTTCACATTTAATTGAAGAATTTGTAACATCTTTCTCGTTTTGTTTTTTATCACATTGTTCTTTCGTATTTTGAAATTTCGATTTGTCTTTGTCAGTTGCCTCATTTGAATTTTGGATTTCGTAATTTTTGGCGGTTTCATAACTTGTGCTGTTTCAACCTTTTCCGTTTGCAAAACATCTAAAGTATTCATTTTATTATACATCGACGCAATTGTTGCTGATTAATTTTTCTTATTATTCCTTCATTTTATATTGATTTTCCGATGTCATTATTATTATTATAGTAAAAAATGAAATCATAACCGATAACTCTTTAATGTCAATTCTGCTTGCAGGGTCAACAATTTGATCGGATATTAATTTTTTGAGTTGTTCGATGGAGAGGAGGGAGGAATGAGAAAGGGAGGGAAGGAGAAAGGAGGAAGAGAGGGAGGAAGAGAGAGAGAGAGAGAGAGAGAGAGGGAGGAGAAAGAGACAGACAGAGAGAGAGAGAGAGAGAGAGAGAGAGAGAGAGAGAGAAAGAGAGCATCTAATAATTTATTTAAAATTGGAATTAATAGCTAAAGTATACATTGCAAAATAATTGATAAGTCTAAAACATATTTTACCCTCTTTCTTTCGAATTTGGAACCATTTAAAGTACTGCTTATTATAATTATTAGCAAAGTAATATTAGCTAATATAATTATTAGCAAAGTAATCATTAGCAATGATAATATGTACATGGTCATATACAAACAATAATCAGAAATACTTCTTCTTTTCTTAGCAAAGCGTTGAAATATTCTTGGTGCGTGTATTGTGATGTTTTCGTATACTGTCTACATATTAAATGAAGGAATGAGAGAGATATGTATTCCGAATGATATATATTCGGAATGAATAATGTAAGCTGTAAAAGAATAAAATAATGAATCAGAAATAATTCATGAACTTTTGTGTATAAAACTTTATTAATTCATGTACCTTTTTTTTTAAATAATTCACAGGCAAAGAAATATCGTAGTACATACAAAATCGCTGAGTTGTTATAATCTAATCACGTACAGGGAACCAGGAGACAGACATAGCATTCTTAAGCAGGCAGAACAAATATTCCTGGTCAAAGAAAGATATAAGAATACATAAGAAATGAAGTTGCTAAATATATTTGAAGGATTCTAGTCTTCAGGCTTCGTTTGCGTATATGCCACAATTATGATATGTAACTGTTAATTATAATAGTAATTTATTAAATGTATTTAATAGTGTTCGGTCTATAACCTTGCTTTAAGAAGCCTTAAGCCATAAGTTGAAAGAAATTAATACCTTCTCCACAACCTTGCTTTAAAAGGCCGTAAGCTGTAAGAAGTTGATCAATCATAGTCGATTATTTTTCTCATATTCTATTGTGATTAGTCAATTTCTTAAGGCTTTATGGCTTACGGCCTCTTGAAGTAAAGTTGTGGATAAAATATAAGTGACAATAATTTCTGCTTTTAAATTGTTTTTGCGCAGTCTTTAGGCTTTAATTCTAAGGACATTAAATCTAAGGACGTTCTCCAACTGCAGTTGTGCTCAACCCAATGAGCACATTAATGTTCACCATTATGAAAATAATTTATTTCATTTTTATATAGCATAAGTTATTCCATAAGTGTTAATATTTTTATACAAGTTTTTTTTATACAATAGTTAGTGTTCTAATAAATACAAATTATATGAAATAAAATTCTTTTCAATTAAATTATCAACAGCGGAGCTACTTATTTTGCTCAATGACTTCTTAAAAATAAATACCGGAAGTCATATTCAAACAAATTTCATATTATTCCTTGTGATATCAAGTTTTATGTCTCATTGTTTCAAAAAATTATTAAGAAAAACTTTTTTACAGTGAATAAAAAGACCATTTTCAAAATTTTTAGATAGGGATCTTATATTAAACGCTTCAACTGAAGTGGAATATCTCGATTTTTAATCCCGCTCCGGGTATTGAGTTTTAAAGTACATGTTCAGGACACTAAAACAAGCTTTTTCTGTAAGTTTCAGAAAAATCTAAAGAAAATGGATTTTTCGGAGAACGTCCTTAAGCAAAACCCAATTCGTACGATCTAAAAGCATAAGTTTTGTGACTGATATATCGTCACTTACAACTTACAGCTTACACTTCTTAAAGCAAGATTGTAGACTTTGTTGGCCTAATGTACTCTACGGTAAAGTCTTAGCCACAGCAACGGTCTTAACGACGTTATTTCCCAGTAGTTGATTAACAGCGTTGTTAACAGCAGACAATGTAGAAATCGGAATCTGAAAGTAAGATTTGATTCATTAAAAGCTATGTAATTTTTTATACAAATCGTGATGCTCGTAAGACATAAACGTAAAAGAAACGACTTACATTAAAAATACTGTCAATGAAAGATTCGCTGGCATAAGATGTTTTGCCTGCAGCAACCACGCCGCCGTCCCCTACTGCGTTGACAAAAAGTCCGCCGACTATATCCGAAGGAGAATTTTGAGTATCAGCCGTTGCTGTTGGAGCAACATAAACTATTTTCCTAGGGCGGGTCCAGAATCTTTTTCTAAGATACCAGCGTGGATACGCGGGCTTTGCAACGACTACATTCGGATTAGCTGAAAGAAAAAGGATTTCTCATTGATTAACATTCGAACAAGTGCAGAGAAGCATTGAAATAATTACTCACCGACTGTTGTAACTGTATCGACGGCGGCAGTAACTTGGCCTGCTCCTTGCGTGGGTGCAGCAGCTGCAGGTGCCAAAACGACGGTTTTCACAGCTGGCGCTCCAACATAAACCGATTTGACCAGGTCCACTTCTGCCGCAGGTGCTAGGATTGGCACTGCACGTCGTGTCTGTCGCAAAAAAGATTTCTCTAATTAGAAAATTTAAATATTCTAGCAATCACCTTGAGTGTCCTACATAATTATTTTCATTTAATTCAAAATTATTTTTAAATCTGCTGAAAGAATGATTTTACTGAAAAATCCAAAATTTTAGCTAGATACAGATTTAAAAATAATTTTGATAAACTATCAAAATAATTATGTAGGACACTCAAATTGGTTACTAGAATATTCAAATTTTTTGTGGCTCATTATGCTTGAATTTCCACACACAGAAAAAATGTTACAATTGTCACAATCGGAAATAATGATAATTTTTACCTGTCAATACATTTGGTTATGATAACTGTAAAATGGACATATACCTTTACAACCATAACCGTTAAGATGTCAATCTTACTGTTATCATAATCGTACTTTATAATTCTTATAACCAAAAAATGTATTGGACGACTTTTGATCGTGGCAACCATAACCGTTTTTGCTATGTATGCTTGAGTTTTCTATATTATATCTATATTGATGATCCAACAAAATTATTTTTTTATTTGTATCTAGCTAAAGGAGTTGATGCATTTTAGGCAATTTGGGGAACATGCAGGAATCGTTGTGTTCACTTTTTTTTTTATTCAATTTATTAGCTGAATTCGAAAATCGTAGTTAAAATTGTTCCGGGAAATTTTTTTTTACATTTTAAACAGAAAAAAACAACGATTCAATTTATCACTTTCTTAAACCATGTCTGCGAATTTCTCTTTGTTTTTATAAAAATAATTATTCTTTCCTTTTTCAAATATTCAGCAATCAAAATGTTTGATCAATATGCAATCTGCTTCTCACCTCCTTATTTTGCGACTTGACTTTCTTATCTGCGGGTGCATCAGCTCGTAGCATCGCGTCAGCTTGTAACACCCTCTGCGTTCGATAGATTTAGTTTAAAGACGATATCCCATCATGAATATATTTATACAAAGATGATCGACGAATTAAAATATCCCAAAAATCCAATATGAACTTAAAATTGCTTATTCGACTTATTAGGATTAGGTACTAAACTACGACTATTCTACGGAAGATGCGTTAGAAGACTGTCAATTTTCTTCCACGCGTGTCTCAACTTGTCGTTTATGTATTGTATTTGAGACCTAGAAAATCAGAATGATGTATTCCATATTATTTACAGAGTAAAAATATAAGCTAGAAAATCGCGATTGAAACCTCTTTCTCTTTGTGCGCCTTCGAAGGTATGATTTGTATATTCGTGCGACCTTTCGGTTTCTTTCCACTTGTAGTTGTATCCGCATTTACTGGAGTGTTAGATGTTTCCGCAGCGACCTCAGGTGGATTCAAATTAGCTTCGTTATTTGCGCTGCCACTTATAATTCCATCAAATCCAGGTTGATCAAAACCACCGCCGAGAAACACACCCGGACCTGGACCGCCGCCTGGTGTTGCCCCTGCATACAAGCCACCCGCAATCGGGTTCACCGACCGTCTACTGCCATCCAGTTTCCCACCGAGGCCAGCAGCCGCTTCTGGTCCTCCACGACCGGCTCCAGCTCGAGCATAAAGACCACCGCCTGAAGTAATGTTTGTTCGCGTTTGTGTAGCCTCATTTAATGTTTGTTTAATATATATCTATTTTTAATGAAAATACTTATCTTATTGAATTGATGCAGAATGCCATTTTTTACTAGATTTTTTTTTAAGTTTATATTTTTATTTGACAGAATCTTGACACCAATATATAGTGTACGTATTTTTATTTTCGTTTAATACTAACCAAGCCTGCCGTCTGCATCTAATTTGCCGCCTAATCCCGCGCCAGCATGTGCACCCCATGGTGTTCCCGCACTCGCAAAAAGTCCACCACCCGTACCTCGTAAAAGACCGCCAAGTCCAGCTTCAGCATGATACCCTCCAAAATTCAGTCGGATTCCTCCGTCAGTAAATTGAATAAATGGAGGCTACATCAAGCAAATATGAAAAATTATTTAAATAATACTAAGCTTTGAGACTTGTTGAATTTAAAAATTATTGAAAAACAAAAGGCTGAGAGCTGACGCTAGTAATTCTTTGCGCAATTTTTATTATATAATAATAATTATATATATATATTTTTTATATATATTTATTAACAACAATTTATGGAAAATTATATTTGCTTATTAAACTAAAAACGCTTTGGCATTAATAAGAAACATAACATTATGTAGAAGGTTTTTATTAATTTATATAAATTTATTGTTTATCTCTATTTTATTATTATCTTCTATATCTAGATTGTAGGTGATAATGCAATCGCAATTACAATCCTGTCTCTTCTCCACTGTAAAATATAAAAGCCGGATCTTTCCAAGAGTGTGCATGCGAGTTTCATCAATTGCAGACGTTCCGGATAATTTCGAGACTAGTGACCGTGACCGTTGCACGATACAACAATTTCCCTCAATTATTTTTTTTTCGCATTGAATACCTACATAGACAAAAAATTGTATGCGAATTCCAAGTTAAGTACAAAATTTTTTGCGTTGACACTGAGATGACATTCATGTAGAGTGCATTAACCGAATTTGCCGTTCGCTTGTGACGTTTTAAAGATTATTCCAAGGTAAGCAAGCTATGTTAAGATATGCAATGAATATGATAATAACAAGTGGATACTGTACTATTTCCAGATAGCATGGAATATTTTTAATGACTGTGGTGATATTATCAGAAAAAAATTTACGTTTGCAGCGTGCTAAAGATTTATGATAAATACTATAATTATATTTGAACTCTGTACTTCCTTTATTTTTATTGCTACGTTTGTTAGCGATACGAACTTTAAAACTTGTTGGTTTTTTCCTTTCAATTTTATGAATAAAGAACATAATTTTGCTTCTCATTAGTTTTAATCGACTTACTTTTTTTTTTAGTTTTAATCGACGTATTTTTTTTGCTTTAATAAATAATTGTTATTGATTTATAACTTCTTGAAACAATATTTTTACTCAACAATAGACTAATTAAACAACATAACAATTAAGTTTTATGCAACCTTCTATCGCAACCTCCTGCAAACCTTTCTCTCTACAAGAGAGTCTGATTATCTAACCAACTTAAGATGTAACTTTTCCTCTCGAAGCAATCGACTACATGGAATCAGTTTTTCAGAAGTAAAGCATCAATGCGTTTCTTCTGAAAAACTGATTCCATGTAGTCGATTCTTCGTAAGTCTAACAATTATCCGTGTGACGTCTAAGACACTATGAGTATGCAGAATCAAGATCGTATTCGTAATTATAGGCTTGTAATTAAATAATCTGTTGAAGCAAGATATATATATATATGAGTATTGATGCGTTATGTCTAGAAATTTCTATAATTTTGCAAACTCGCTATTATTCTGCACTACATACATAAAAACACTTATATTAATGAAAGATTGACTTGTGCGTCATTATTTGTCATTTTTTCAATGTAATATTTCATCTTGTAGTAACGCATGCATATTTTACGTAATTGATTGGCTGGGATGTAAGGAATATATGCTCACATTCAGTTTCTCATTTCATCATCTGTAGCTAGAAGCGGCGTAATAATACCTTTCTCATTCCATTCTCTCTAAGTTGCTCTAACATTTTTTTCAAGTACATACAATTTTTCGTATATTATAATCAATTATGAGCACCAGAATCATCTTAATTTTCTTATACTAATACTTCTTATACTTCATTTTTATAAAGTTGATTTTACTTTATACTTCAATATAAGATATAAATTTAATTTAGAATTTCCTACTTTAGTCTGAGATGAGTAATACGCTCTATTCTAATGAGTAGTAATATCTGTATTGATAATATTATTATATAAATGATATATTGAGAACCATTTGAGACTCCGAATTGTCAACTGTTAATTAATTGGGTGCTCGTATTAATCGTATGATTAATTTATTAATTAGAGAATTTATATTTCCCAAAGCTTCATGACATGATTGACGTCTGTTTGAGATTCCGCTAATTTTGGGAACCTGATAGTGACTCATCATGGACAGATCATTCAATCAACATTGATCATTGAATATGTATAACTTGTTGACTTCAAGGAAAGTGAAAACGTTCAAAGTTTCGTAATAAAAGTGCGCATCATCTATTATTTTGAAGTATTTTTTATATAAATTAATACTTATGCGCATGTATTTCGGCGCTGTCTCTCATTAACCTTAATCTTATTGTTATTTATTATTTTAAATGATATATATTACAAATTATTTCTTTTAATAAATGAGAACTCCCAAGTATCAAAGAAAGATGTAACTTCCACGTATCAAAGAAAATTAGGACAAAGCGAAAGATAACAATGATGTAACAAAGCAAAAATGTTCAACTCACTGATTCAGGTTCTGTATCATCTTTCTGTGGCATTCCGTTAACTAGAGCTACAGAAATGATAAGTAGGCAGTTAGCTACCACACTAAACGACATCTTCGGGTTTACTGCTGGAAGACTGAGATCGTACGCAAGTAGACAGTGATTTCTCAGACTCACCGGTAGATATTTCTTAGTCACTTGCCACTGGAAGGGATAAGCTCGATGAGATCCGTATTCGTTCGGTGAACTACGAATTCACATGCAATATAA
This sequence comes from Acromyrmex echinatior, assembly GCF_000204515.1. The sequence goes on from NW_011626466.1 coordinate 31,612, forward strand.
AAATAATACTAGTTCAGATAATTTATCCTGTAAACGTTTAAGATGACTAATTTAATGCGAATGTTTAAGATGAATAATTTAATAAGTTTTTTTTTTGTAAAAGTGAATAATAAATGCAATTTGGAAGAAAAACTTATTTAAACAAAAGCTAGAATAAAAGATTTTATTTTAAAAATAGTTTTTTTATTTTAGAATGTTTTTTTTCGGTCATTTTGTCTTGAAATCTTTATTTGTTAACATTTATATTCAAGAATATTCCATATATTTAGAATATAATTCCATATATTTAGAATATAATTTATAAAAAAAGAATATTTGTTAGTACATTTTGTTTTTATATTTAAAAAATGTGCTTTTATCTTTCTTTGCAGAGATATGTATGGTATGGTGTCAGAAATCAGAATTGCTATGTTACACTGAATTTGAGCGAACATTTAATTTATTAAATCATATTAAAATAAAAATTGTTATTTAATTTTGAGTTCTTACAAACATATTACAACTTTATTCTATTGTAATTAATACTAATGGTATATTAATAGAATAGCAGAAATAAAGTCCTAATCAATTTAACATAAAACTTTGTTGGATGGAATTCTTGATTGGAAGAAACTAACTTAATTTTACAATTTATGATTAAAATTTTATAATGTTTAATGATATACACACAGAAATGTTCTCTTTATTAATAAAATAATTGATTAAAATACAAAAAATATCTTTAAAAAGTATTTTATAATGATACTCATTAATTTTCTGATTATTTATTTTGAAATATTTAAGTATCAACTGTTTGAATGATATTTGAGTGGCTTTGTAAATTAAAACTTTTAATTGTTTTTACTAATAATTTTGATATTTAATTTTTATATATCTAATACAATTTTTATATAAAATGAATATTTAAAATATAAAAGTGCTACAATGAATTGCATTTAACAATAACATTAATTTTATACTTATTTTCTACATTGTACTTTATGTTATACTATTATTAAAATAATTAAAATTTATTCAAATAAACTGCTACATTTTTAAAAACTTTATATGTTATATGCTTTAAAAAGACAAAGAATAAAATAAATGTGAAAAAAATTACGCACGTCCTTAATCCATGATGTTCGTGAATACGTATGACATACAAGTCTTGCATTATGATGCAAAAAAAAGTAAAGTGAGTGCTCGAGGTCAAGGATTGATTTTACATATTGCATATATGTGTAATATTCCATACTACGTCGTGCTATATCAATTAGGATTTCTAATGAGACATTGTTTTGTCACGACAGTAAACAAAATTAAATTTGAGATTGCATTAGTGCCTATACGCCGAATATATTACGTTATGTGTACATATCATCCATGTTTATTCACGTTTATCTCATAGATAGACTCTCGAAGAAATTCTTGCAATCGCGATTAGTAGAATAATAGCGTTTTTTGTTTATTTTTGCTGCATTCATATGAAAACTGTCATCCGACAAGATTAAAGAAGATAAGCTTTACACATTTGTAATATTACATATGAATCATTACTTATAATTCTTTGAAATAAATTAATTAAAATCATATTGGGAATTAACGCATTATTTGTAGCGTTCTATAAGTTTACTATAATTTTTTGATAATGATTATTGCCTTTTTCTATATATTTTTTAATAGTAGCGTGTAAAAAATAATAACGGAAATCTTATCAATTTCCCTATTACTCTTCAAATAATAAAAATCCTGAGAAAATAAGGCAGAGAGTATAACGCAGTTGTTAGAGCGTGATCAGAAAATAGTGTTAATCAGTGCAGATCTTGAGCGTGTATTTTCATAAAGACGAACGTTTCGACTCTTTTTAGAGTCATCATCAGCGTTAATACAGTTCTTAGAACATATGCAACATCACTCATGCATCAAATAAGGTGCATGAATTTCATTGCAATTATACTGATCTTTCAATTTTATAGTGGCTGCTATTGATGCATGAGTGATGTAGTGATATGTTCTAAGAATTAAGTAGCATATTGTTTGTTTTTATGGAAATACATGTTACAAAGATCTGCACTGATTAATATTATTTTATGATCACGCTCCAACAACTGCGTTATATTCTCATCTGCTCGTTTTCTTAGAATTTTTTTTTTAATAATAGTTGTTACATTTTTACAGTAACAATAACGAATTCAGAACTGTTAGTTCTTTATCTTTATAACTGTTTAATGAATCATATTGTTTCTATTTAATAGAAATATTCTATTTAAATAGAAATTTAAATATTACAAAATATATTTTATATTTTATATAATTTATATCTTAGGCTGCACATTGAAATACTGCTATTAATAGAAAGTCTGTCATATATGTATATGATATGTAAGATGAACTATAGATTTTTAATACTTGTAATGTGCGTGCGTGCGTGCGTGCGTGTGTGTGCGTGTGTGCGTGTGTGTGTGTGTGTGTGTGTGTGTGTGTGTGTGTGTGTGTGTGTGTGTGTGTGTGTGTGTGTGAATATTAGGATGAACTTTTAATGATTAATAAGAATTTTTGATAAAATGTGTTTTTGTTACAATCTAAATTACAATCTAAATTCCAATAAACGATAAGTATGTTAAAAATAAAGATATTATTTAATATAAAGAATTAGAAAATATATTAGATAAGTTTAACTTTTTAAAGCATGGTATATTTTTCACACCTTTTATAATTACAAAGTTGTTTCTTTCATTTCAATTTTTTTTTTGCAACTTTAAACCTAGTAGGTATATTTTGAATTGCCGAATCTCTGAAGTAAAAATTACAATATTCACAACATTTTACTTAATATAGCAACTCAAAGTACGAAAAATTTTTGTTTTATGTAAAATACACTAATGCATTACTATAAAAAAATTTCACATAGGACATATTAAAACTTGATATTAAGAAATTGTTGAGATTGCGAATACAAAGTCAAAATTTACAAATTTTTTAAATATAATATGACTGACCAAAATCATAAAGTTAATAATTTTATACTAAATTTGATTTTCAGCGTATTTTTGGATAATTTTAAACAAAGTAAAAATGTAAAGATTTTAAATAGCTGATTTAATAAGCGAAACAACATTGCAAGAAATAGACCGATTTTATGAAAGTCGATACTAGTTTTTGGAATTGCCGATTTAAATCTGAAGTCAAAAATTATCAAATTCAAACTCATGAACTTGCTTTTGTTTTATACAAATTAGTAAATTTTTTGGCATATATTGAATCTGCCATATTAGATCTGTTAGTTTTCTATTTTTATTTTACATTAGTTATGCTAAAAAACGATCGAATATTTAGTTTTAAATAACTAGATCAATTTTTGTATCTTTGATGTATTATGTTAACTTTGTCACTCTGAATTAAAAAATTTTTTTAATCTCTTTCTAACTTTTATATTCGTAAAAAAATAAACAACTTCAAAAATCCTTTATATATCATTTTAAAGAATTACTGTATGAAAGAAAAAATTCTATTGTTTATAAAAATTTTCTATTGTTTATAAAAAAAAAATAAAGAAATATTTCAAAATATTAATATAGGTGCATTCTGTCTTCTTAATCACATGCTGTAAGAGCATCAATTCAGCCTTGTCTATCAAAACAAGAGTTCATTAAACAAGAACAAACGATGATGCTCACAAACGGTAAACACAATACGGAACATATTCTCCATAAAAAAAAGTTTGTCATATAGATAGCATAGTTCAGAATTTTAATATTAATTATTAAATAATGTAATTTAAAAAATTTATTATTTCACTTAAACTTACAAAATATAATAAATCGTTATCTAATAAGTAACAGTAATGCGTTATTTTCATAAAGTAATTCAATCCTTTAAATAATTCAATCATTCATTGTATTGTCATATATATGTCATTCCTTATATCAATCTCTACTTGAAAAAATAAATGAAAATCTGTTTTTTATCAGAAGACA